>JAGVSQ010004134.1:0-20037 GCA_022683975.1 Rhyacophila evoluta
CGCATTCCCCGGATCGTTAGGCACGCACGCTACCAACAACGCTACCGGGGAGACACCATATAGTAAATGGTAAAATAGTTCTCAAGTTTAAAATTTCCAAATGAATTGATACATCACAATGATTCCCTGAACACTTAAATTTCATTTTATTTAATTTTTTTGTATCAAACATATTCATTCTTATTATTATTATTGAAGATTTTACAGTACACAAAAACTGCTTTCGAGCAAAAAAAATTGTTACTTTAGGAAAATTTAGGGTGGAATACCTTTTTATCGCATGATTCACACTTGTACCCAAGGTCCTCGAGCCTCTCCCGAGAAAAAAAGGCATGAAGAGCCTCATCCAAAGTGTTGGCCTTGCGGGCATCAACTAGCAAGTCTTGGAAGTGCTGGAAAGTGGTAGAGACATGAGCGCATGCCAGGCACCGTACGGCAGATCGCAGGTATCCACCCAGAATACGATTTAGAGGCGTCGTTTCCTTGCTAAACTGGTCGAGACGTTCACCAGCCGCTCCAAGTAACGAAAGGTATGCCTTCTCCATAGACTCAACCAAATATCTGCAAACATTTAATTTCATGTTTAACATTCTGAATTAAATTGATAATGTACGTGTATCAGCAGAACTTACTAAAATTTACTAGAATAATGAAATATAATTATTTAACTGATATTTTAATGTTTCAGTAACAATTTTTTCTTTATAAATACAGCGTATATAATTCAACTCAGTTAGCTAAAATCTTTAATACTAATTGGTTCTATCTTGTCTTGAAATAAAAGTGAAAATGAAGATATACATCCCACTTCCTTGCATCGGATTTAAAACTCATCAAATTTTATTGATGATAAATTGTAAGACATTTTACCTGAGAAACTCATGCGCGTCCTCTTGCCTTCCAGGCGTTAAATGGCGACAGATCATCCTCAACTTAGAGTAGACCTGCCATGGTTTAATTGCACTTCCCGAGTTCTGGCTATCCGTTAGAGTCCTTCTCATTCCACATATCACACAGCCACCTGACAATAGACGATCTTATTTTAGATAAATATATTAACTATACTACAATCATTAGTCCTATTTTAGTTCAGAAAAAATAACATCGAACATAAATATCTCATTTCGAGAAGACACATTTATGATAATACTCAGACAAACATTTTTCAATATCGAATCAATGCCAACCTTGTAAAAATATAAGTATTTTACAGCAATAAACTGCACATTGTCATACATAGAGCAGTTACATTTTAGGCAATTTCATAATGAGTAACAGCAAAAAAAGAAATCTAGATTGATAAATAATTTATTAGATTAAACAAATATTTATTTTATAAAAAAAACACAAAAAGTTATGTTTCAATTTTTAGATATTCTATTAACTCATAAATGCAGTTATTAGATATTTCATGATAATAAGAATGTATTTACGCACTATACCTGTCAATCTTTATCATACTTATTAAGTACGTAGGCAATTTATTATTATCTTCAAACGAGATAAAAGTAATGGATAAATGTTTGTTTATACTAACCGTTTTGATAGCATTTGTCAGCGTGGTGATCTTCGGACATGAGCCAATTGGCGAAAGCAGGAACATGGAACAAAGCCTGAAGGGTGGAATTTAAATAACATGTGTTGCCAACATTCTGCATACCAGCGCCCACCTGCCAGCCTGGCTCCCACCCCAAGTGTACCGACGACAGTGGGAACAAAACTTTCTTTGGTGAAGGGAGACATATTTCTGGCTTGGGCCGACCTAGAATTATCAAGAACAATGCAACTAACTCAACCAATGGCAAAGCATTATATGTTTAGTGGTCGAATTTTTTTATATCAACTTTTGTTACTTCGGTCAGTATTGCGAATCAAACACCATCATTGAAGAAAGTAAGAGATACTTTTTTAAAGATCTTTAAATTACTATACATGTCATTTAACCCTTTGATTAGTGAGTTAATTTTTTATGCACACACTTTTTGAGCACTTCAATCTTTCACTGGTATCAATTCAACTGATATCATAAAATCAATCGAATTGGATATGCCGATTTGTAAACAATGCTCTTCTCTTTCCAAATAATGAACAAAATAAGCTGAAAAAATAATCCAAATTGGTAAGAATTTGTGTAACATCAACACATGTGGCAACTCCCATTTTAGAATCAAAGTAACACTTGAGAACAAATTTGTACACATAGGACTGATTTATGTGGAGTTTTATGTGTTCTATGAATAGGAATATAAATAATCGTTCGTTTCTTTACAAAACATAATAATTATTAAAAGAATATAAGGAAATTTTTCCAATAATGAAGTCAACCTTTTTTTTCGAAATGTTTATGTATTTGTTTCTAGTATAAAAATAAATGATATAGTTGTAACGACTTCCACTTATCATTGATAGATCTATCTAGTATTTATATAAAAAAAAAAATTTAACATATTATTTAAAAATAAAATAATTGCTTTGAAATTAATGAGACAAGGCGAACGGACGGAAATATGCGGCCATACTCCTCAAAGGGTTAACGAATGTTAACTTTCAGCTCCAACAACTTCTATCTTTCACGTAATTCTTAGTATTTCTGTATATTGCTCCTAAAAGGTTCAACAACCAATCAGTTATCAAATTTTTCTTCCATGTCCACTCCATAAACGGAAGATATGGATCTTTACATTTTAAATACTATTTTAAGCAGATTTATTCATGACAATTGGTTGTCAGCCAACTGCTCAACTCATTTGCCACCTAGTCTTGCATTTTCAGTTTTTTATAAATTCTGCATCTGTGTGTTTTGAATCCGCAATCTAGGTCACCTCTAGGGAGGGGTTATTGATTTACTAGAGTATATGATATCTCCCCGATTGGTGTAGTTGGTAGCGTGCGCGCCTAACAATCCAGGGAATGCAGGTTTAATTCCCCATCTGTTGGATTTTAAAAATCTGAAAATCACAGGACTGGATTCCCATCAGATTGAGCAATTGTCTGACAACCAATTCTCGTGAAAAATAATCTGTCAAGACGTCTTCACATTGCAGAGATTCATATACTCCACTATCGAAGTAGATATCTTCATTCTGTGTAGATCCATAAGCTACACTTTGAGAGCGAATGTAGTATAAAAAAAAAAATATATTTATGATAAATATATGAACCAATTAATTCAAAACAATCAATATTATGCAATTAGAATCTAATATCATTGTGTCTTTACTATTTATAAATTACAATTCCATTATTAATTCTTTCATGCATGCTCAAGTAGCAAAATTACGAAATTATTTCTCAGGTTATTTCTTCATCGTGGAGTCCAACCGATGTGTACATTTTTAGCTCTTTTATAGATTAGCGAAAACAAATTGAGTAAACCTATACTAAGTAATTAAAAATAATACAATTTCAGTTGTCATAACAACAGATGACTAATTAGTAAACATACATTTCAGTAATCGTTTACTGCAATATAAAATTTATAAATATTCTCTTTAATTATTTGATAATGCTGACAATGTTTGTAAAACATTATTTACATGTTGAACTACTTTTATGAATAGACGTCAGAAAGATCGTTAACCTTGCTTTTCAATGAGGCATTTCCAAAATCAAATAAGTATAGGTAAATAATCATATTTCTCGAAGAACATCATAAAAATAACGGTAAACAGTAACATTTTATACAATTCATGATGAATTCAGCGTTTCTTACCGCAATTAAACGAGTTTGAAGTGTCTTTTTTAAATGTTTTGTCATCGTTAAGTCTTTTCTCTGGCTTCAAAACAACATATTTCGATTTCAATCCCTCCAACAAATTAGATTGGTAATTCCCTGCTTCCTCAAATTCAATTTTTGTTAATAGTACACTCTTAGCTGACGAAATTAGGCGATTGTCCAATATATTGCTTGAATTTTTGTCGTCAGCTGTCAAGGATAAGCGCAAGGCGCTCGACACGGGGTCGACTATGGAAGCGGGCATCTTTACCTCCAAAATTACACAATGAGTTCCTTAACTCTATGGACATTAAAATGCATAGTATTTCAATTCCATGTCACAATATGTCATTTATATGAATGTACAACTATAGAAACACAATTATGTCAACAGATAACCGGGGTACCGACGAAAAATCGACGCCGCGCGGCGAAAGACCATAAATGCCAATAAACAACCATGTGCTGTACAGTGGTCATTCTGAATTATCTATGAATATTGGTAAATTTTTCTGACTGTTTTCTATAAAAATTATTGCTAAATTTTAAAATGTAAATATTTTTTTAAACTTTGTCTGCACTAACACAGGAACATATGGATCTACACCAGTCCTCCAAAACTGCTGTGCCGCAAGACTAACCTGGGTGTGCCGTGATTCACTAATATCAAAAAATTTGAAAAACACTGCTGTGCTGCGAAAAAAATAAGATTATGGGGCACTGATCTACACAGTGTAAAAATATCCGCTCTGAATGTAACTATATAAATCTCCATAATGTGAAGATTTTTGTCTTAACATATTATTTTTCACAAGAAATCTTTGTCAAACAATAAATAATTAGGTATATATTTAACCCAATGTACATCTAGTCTTGCATTTTTTTTTTAAACCATGTTCGCTCTCAACATGGAGCATATGGATCTACACAGTGTAAAAATATCCACTCTGAAAGAGAAGTATATGAATCTTTACAATGTGAAGACGCCTTGACAAGTTATTTTTCACGAGAATTGTTTGTCAGACAGTTACTCAAATCAATAAACAACCAGTCCTGTATTTTTCGGATTTAAAAAATCCGACAGATGGGGATTCGAGCCCGCATTCCCCGGATTGCTAGGTGCGCACGCTACCAACTACGCTATCTTGCATTTTATGAAATTTTATATTTCAACTAATATGAAAATCACACCTAAATTCCTGATTTTTTTTTTCATAATTATAATTGATTTGACATTACATAATGAATTATGGAATGGACAACTATTTATACAGTAAAGCCACTTTTTTGAGAAAATGTAAAATTGTAAATGTATCTACAAGATCTTGTATCCCATTTTTTTAACAGGATCTTTTTTGATATAATATACATGAAGGTTTTAAATCAAACGCGGCAATCTGCATGTCTTTTTGTCAATAATGAGTTGCATAATAATAAGATTGTTATTGTATAGGGTTGACAATTCCGCATATTATAGCAATATGTTGAATTAAAAAAATAAGGTTTTAATATGTGTATTTTGAATTGAAAGCAAGCCTATAGCAAAACCAGTAATTATTTATTAGGAAAACCAATCAGCGCTTTTATTTTTTTGATATCAAATTTGACGCTTTATAGATACAACAATATTGGCAGTTACGCAAAGCAATAAATAAAGGTGAAAGATTAAATAAGATAAAAAACGGATGTGCCTATTTGAACCACTGTATCATAAAACAATATGAAGTATTTTACAATAGTTAGATAATACCAACAAGAACACCTACTATTCCTTTTTTCAGAAAATCTATAAACTAAAAAAAAATGTTTTCATCCATATTAAACATTTTGGGATTATGAAAATTGCATTACAAGCTTTTACATACATTATAAACTCTCAATTTTAATTATAAGCAAAATCAATAAAAAATGTAAATGTTTAAATATGAAATGTATGAAATTAAAATTGAGTGTTATAATACATTTTTTCGGTCATTATACCTTGTAAATAATGTCATTGATAATATTTTAATGTATGCTTAGTCACATTTATTTTTTGTCTATGGTATTGATTTTATTTTCTTAATCATTTTAATTAAAAAGTATACCTAGCCACATACATATTTGAATAGTTTTGCGTTATGGCAATATTGTGGTTATTGTTTTTGACAACAGCTACCGCTGTTAGTGTGAAAGAAAATAAGCGTAACCAGGGCGGTGCTTATATTTAGCGGGAAAGGATTCAGGAATCAGATTTAAGTAATTTAAATGTTTTTTTAGAGAAGTAAAACAGTACGATATATCGTATATCAATATATTTTCACATATTATTTCGTATAACATATTTTTATATAAGCAGTATTTTATATAAGAAGTTATTTAATGATTCTAAAATTATATATATTCATTTTTAAATTTGGTCAATAGATAATATATAAATATACTAAATTGGGATGAAAATTACCACTATAATGAAATTGTGAGCAATGAGCAGGAATACCTTTGAAATCTTGGAAATCATAACCTTTGAAAATATTATTATAATCTCGTATCATAATTACAAAAAAATAAATTGAAATTTGTAAATTATTTGTTATATTCTGAAATGTACAAAAATTGTTACTGATTTTGGTTTGTATTTATTAAGCAATAATTTTCTAATTACAACATTCCTATTGTAGATACAGTGACAATGTAACAATTATAATTTGAATTAATTAATTGTAGATATTGATTAATTCTAAAGTAATACCATTTGCAATATAATATTCGTAATAACACTAAATAAAATATTGATGAAATTATTGATGTAGTTAAGCAAAAGACATACAAGCCATAAATTGAAATTTTGTCATTTTATCGTATATAACGCTTTTAAAACATCAATACCTTAATATAACAAAGATACCCAATCAGAAATATACACTCGGAAGAAGTAATCACTTTTTCTAAACAGTAGAACAGTTTACAAAACACAATATCTCCAAAACTTCCATGTGGCCTAAACGTTTAGGGCTTTGAAGTTTAAATATAAGATTATTTAATTAAAATATATTTTTGACCATACCTATTCTAAATTATAATAATTATCATAATGCCACCTTTAAACATTTTTTCAATAAATATACATATATATTTTTGTATTGTATTGAATCGAAAAATTGTTTTATTTATCAACAAAAAATGTACTTAATATAACCAATCCCAAGGTTTTATGGGTGAAGACTAATATAATATTAACAAAAATCCAAGTACAAAACAATGAAAATTTCAATTTGCAGAAGATGTCTAACCCACAAAACATTCATTAACTTTTAAAATAGGATGTTTTAAATAATCTACTAATCTCGAAAGATGTATTTTATACCATATAAGTATTTAAATGTCATATTATAGTCTTAATAACATAAAAGAAATACTAAATGTAACAAATGGTACTTTGTTTCTTTAAAATTTCAATCTCGTATTACTCAGTTCGATAGATTGTGGCTTGGACATCTGCTTAACTACATCCAATTATAGTGGTGAGGAATCAACTATGATTAATTTGACAGTTCAAATTAAATATGTAATATGTGGACAACGGTTAAAATATTATATATACTGTGCTTAAAATATATTTGTGTTTTTGATAGAGTAATAATATAATTTAAATTATATATTTTTTACCAGTTATATAATATGTATAGTATAAGCGTAGTGTGCTCTTACTGTAAATTTGAGGTGATCTTTTTGTGAAGTTTAACATAGCTCTTAGGATTTGATTTTATAATAATATAAAGCAATAATGTAATAGTTTTGTGATATTTTTCATGTCCAAATATAGTATTTGATAAAAGATTCTTGATAGCAGAGATGTGTACTTGTAATAAGACATAAAGAGAACAAATTTTTAAAGTAATAAAACAATGTGTTTTATTAATTTAGTCTAAATTATTGAAAATAATAATGTAGTTGTAGATTTTTAATTTTTTTTTTAAAGACAAAGAAGCTCATATTAGGTATCTATGTTAGGGTATTATAATGATTATTTCATTGCTAATGGTGCCAACAACACTGTTTATATTAATAAGAGTACAATTTTTCAAGAATACCACATTTTCACAGGTAATAAAAAACAGAAATTTTGCAGCCTTATACTTGTATAAACGTTGCTTACATTCCTTAAATATCATATGATTATAGCAGTACTTGTCTTAAACAAGTTTTGTTAAAACTGCTTAATTTTTAGCAAGGTTCATAGCAAAGGCCCTCAATATTTACTTAATTTATACATAAATTAATTGATAGTGTCTTTTTTATATACAATATCGATATTTATTGTAATATTAACATTTTAGATAATGTAATATTACAAACATGTTATATAATTTTAAATAGATGAAGTACATCACAGCCAAGAGATTTTATTTACATATAATTTTAAGGCTAAAAAGTCAACATGTCGGAAAGATAGTTAATATGGGTGATGATAATTAAGATAGTTTATTTTAAAGTTGTGATGCCAAAACCAATAAGATAATAATTTAATGGTAAATATTATATACGAGGGGTATAATAAAATATAGTGGCTCACTGTAGTTTAGTGATCAGTGAATATTGTAAAATTAATAGTTTCTTTTATAATTTTCAATTTTCTTAATCAATTTTTACTCCTTCAATTTTGAATTAACGAGGCTTTATTGTATTTAATATGAATAAAAAATGTGCCATGGTATGAAAAAATCAAACTATTTAGAGTTAAGAGTGTTTGTAGAAGTAAACATTAATGTAACTGCAATCTCATTTTAGGAAGAAGTAAAATAAATTAAGATTGTTATATATGTGAAGCTGTTCTGATAATAGAATGTATAATACCCACATGGCTCCAAAAATACTTTTGAAATTGCTATTAAATTTTGGTTGATCAAATAATTGATTTTTCATTACAGGGCTTTACATTTTTGAAAGCATACATTTTAGAAGAACAATAGAAAGCATACATTTTTAAATACTTAAAATATAAAAAGTGAATAATAAAACAATTTGCTCCATATATCAGAAAGGGGTATCAATATTTATTTTGGTACAAATATGTTTTACTAGGTATTATTTAGGCTTTAAAATAGATACTCGTTTCAATACCAAAGATAATATTTAACTTCTTCATCTACCATCAATTTGATCAAGTCAAAATTCTATAATATACATCATATTCTTAGTTTATTTATTTTTATATATTCTTTCAATCGTAACATTATTTTATTTGAAGAGCATTTAAAATTATAGCATTGAGCGCTTTATTTAAAGATGTCACGGCGGAGAGATAGTTATTCTTTGTTAGAAATTATATAACATTCAGTTCAAGTACATGTAAATATTTATATACTTTCAGAAGAATTGGTAAAATAGATAGTTCCATGAAACATTGATAAATATTGTTTTTGAAATGCAATGGCTAATAATTATTGATAAGTTGTAATATAATTGGTAACAACATAGTATATTTAACTATAGTTACATTCATTACGTCAACTATTTCTATTCTGTTTATATTTTGTAACATTGCTAAGTTTTCTGTTTCAATTTCATCGTTCATAATAATTTTAATAGTCTTGATTTCCATAGAAATTTTCAGTTTCATTAATCTAAATACTTATGTATCAAACAGAGAAGTGTTTGTGTTTTTTTTATCAATAAAATAATGCTTGTAATCATTTTCAGTTACCTATTTAGTTTAATCGTATAAATGTACTTTATATATATTTAGACAATTATTTTTTGGTATAACATTTTATATTCATTAAACTTCTGAAGGGCCAATTTTTGTTTCAGGTGCATCAACATCTGAATCATATAAACTGAACATGATATATTTGAATTTTATCATATAATATAATTTTTAACATATATTTTTATTACAGCATTTAATTATTTCATTCAATTCATTCAATTACATGGATTCATTGTTTTTAATAATATTTTTTATCCGTTTTTCACTGGATCAAAAAAGAAATATTTTTATTTTTAATAATAATTTACGTAAAGTTATCTCCAATGTGAAATAAAAACATAGAATATATTCTGAATTATTTTGAATAATACACAATTGACTTCATGTTTTGCACGACATATTATAACATTGAATTTTTAAATTTATATCTTAGCCGTAAAAATAGTTTTAGTACATATTAGCATAAGATATCTACATATTATGAATTATATTAGTTGTTTATTAGACACATGGTTACATACATTAGTAAGCATAACTACGATTAATTAATTATTATTCTTAAAAAAATAAGTAGTTCATCTTTCGATAGAAAAATTCTTACAGATAATTTTAAATGGAAAAGTGGAGATAAAATTATTATAATTACAACATTTTGATCAGAGTGTTAATGAATAAGAGAAGATTTTAAAGTATTTAGAAGGAAAAAGATGCACACAGGTGGTCAAAATGTCATTTACTTCAATGAGAACTCTTTGTATTGTAAAGATTTATCAAATGGAAAAAATATATTTTCCTTTGTGCGATCAAATATTTTACAAAGCTAAATTTTTTATCTGTAACAATAATTAATGCATATTATAAACTTTGACTGAAATAGGATTGTATACTGTGATTGAATCATTTGTTCCTGCTTATTCTCCTTGCCTTTGATTATCAAATAATCTCATACAACAAGAAAGCGCCTTAAATAATCATTGCAAAATTTAATATCAAAGTATCGTGTAGTTGTAAAAATTTCAGTCATCGTATATGTATGAACTTCTATGCAGAAAGAGAGTAGACAAAAAAGAAAATTTTTAGTTATAAAGTAATGAAATTAACAACTTTGTTTATTTCATATGCTTCCAAATACAAGGTTAATATGGAGAACCGCTTCTTAATCTTACTCACTTAAAAATGTTGGAAAGTATGGATCACTATCTCAGTTTATTTTCATTTTTAATATGATTATAATAAAAAAGTCATGTCCCTGTTTACTAGTTACACATTTTGTAAGGTATCGATAATATGACATAGTTTACACCAATCTGGACAGATTCAAATAACAGTTCTATGTATGTATGGTCGAGTTAGATTGAATATGTTTAAATCATGGGCTAATGATGAATGGCTTTTCATTTTTAATGTATTACGTAGATAGGCCCTTAAATGAAATATATACGAGCTATTAGAGGGTTCTTTTGCCGGCAATAATAGTAAATAATATATCAATCTGAATACATGGCATGCTGTAAGCGTACATCTACATCATCACAGTTTAGTATACAATTTTAATGTTGTACATTTTATTTTATGTGTAGAGTGTATAATTGTGTTTTAATTATTCTTTTATACGCCTGTATAGATTGTCATGTAGGTTGAATTACATACTCCATCCGTTTCATGTGCTTGAAATTGGCCAAATGTTCACTGAGTGGAGAATCTCAGTTTTTGTTTCTTTACAAAGTCGATTGCCGGTTTGTCCATGGTTCGAGATTCCAATATCTGCAGAATTGGATGATCTGGAAAACACAAAAATGATAGTTTTAAACATGATAACTTCATAACTTTATCACAGTAATAGATTATGTACAGGATGATAACAAAGTGTCTTACGTCTATCATGCTGCTGCAAAAGAGGCAAATCGACTTGTTTCAGTCCATGAAAGTTGTCAACGTTGCTAGAACTGTCTGCAACTCCTGGTACGTGGGCTAGTGAAAGAAAAGCTTCTCCAGCAAAATCGTTGGCTGTAATAACATCATGATCCATCACTGTGAAGGCCACCATCGCACCCTCTGACATACATTGCTCTAGAGACACGGAGAATTCAAAGCATTCATCGAACATCGGGTTCAGTGTTTTCTGTAATAGATATAATCGGCAGATTAATTAATATATTCTTATTAAAAAAACTAGCTTTATCTATTGGATTAACCGCCTGAATCTTAGTCATTCTGGCTCAAGAGAAAATAAATTTCTTAAGACAAACTTACAATAGTGATTTTTTTAATGGTTTGATTCAGATGATTTAGATAATATAGTCCATTGATTTATGTGTTCAAGTTGAAGGGGTTCGATTATTATGAGTACCATTTGTGTATTGTAATATTACATGTTATAACTGGCTCAATAAGTGAATGTTTGATCATTTTAAATTCACATATAGTTGCACAAATAAATAAAGTATAGATAAAAACATTTTGCACAAACCTTGTGAACATTTGTCTGTTGCTCTGAACAGTGAGAGAATACCCGTCGGGGTAAGAGTTCTACAATGACAAATGGATCACTAAAACCATTGGGATCCAAGGGTAGGACATCTCGTGCTGATAGTACTTCAACGCAAAGTGAATCATGATTGAAATATGCCCTGAAAGAGAAATAAAATAAGATTAGTAAATAGAATAATTGAAAGAAGGACTACAGATAAGCAAGAAAAAATCTAACTCACATATTATATATTATATTTGACAATATTAGAAAACATAAATGTGCCAATATAAATCTGTTGGCTAAAACTACTTTTTTGTATAATCTTTCATTTACCTTACAGACAGCACTCCGTAAGGGCACATTGCAGTGCACATCTGGTCTTGAAGTCTGTAGATATAAAAGAGGTCAATGAGTCTTTCTGTTGGTGTTTTGTGGTATTGCAGTCGTTGTTCCACACGGCAAAATGCATCTGAATGCAGTTCAGTAACTGTTAATCCTGCAACAAAATATGAAGATATTCAATATCAACCTTTCTTCAAAGTTATGTTGATTAACACATTTATAATATCTTATTACTGAATTATTATTCATACCCTTTCCTTCAGCATGGAAAAAGTCTGTGAGTATATCAAGGGCTTCACAAAGTCTGTCATGAAAGACTGGCGGACGGTCAGGAGCTGGAGCATCGACTTGAGCAGCCAGACCTTTGAGTACAGCACCCCAAACCACATCGAGTGAGCGTAGGAAGTTTTTGGCCAGTAACATCCCATTTAATGCGGACAGGTGGATGTCCAAATATTCAAGCAGAGGAGTAATAGCCTGTAAATATTTGCATCAGTTGAAAATGTTTGTTCTACTCATTGTATAATATAACAAATTTCAATTGTTATTGGTTTTGAAAAATAATATTGAGATATTTTTCCAGAATAGTGTTTATAATAAAAAAATGTTGAAAAGATATTTCAAGAAAATTGACTACACACCTGCGGAGTTGGGAGAGAGTCTGGGGACCAAGCCAGGTGGAAAATTGATTTCTTGAGCGGAGCTTCCATTTGCGGTGATATGCGAGATAACACTTGAGAAGCACGAGACTCCAAAAGTTGAAGAGCAGTGTCTAATACTCTAGCGCGTTCACATTCTACTCCTTGCTCTCTCCTGAAACATCAAAGATATTTATATCAAATTCTGTTTTAATTGATATTCTTCAATACTAGTATTATTCGTATAATATTTCCTCTGTTGGTGAATTTGTGGCAGTTTCTGAGTGATTAATAGACGGTTTGCTTAAAATGGATCATTCAGTTTTTTATCTGTCCATGAACGATTTAGGAACATGTATACTTTTCTAAACTTAGTGGCTGTATGTAAGATACATTATTTAAATGAAGAATATTCGTCAGAAAAATCCATCTTATACAGCTGTACTGCTTGGAATGCCATGAAGAAATGAAACGAAAAGCTGTTGACTTACTTGATTTCTTCTCCGAATTCTGCCAACGATCTTCTGACATACTCCAAGTTATTCACAGCAACACACATTTCATCTGTAGTTTTATACGCACCTGGAAATAAAAAAATGCCTCTTATTCATTGATATTTATTATATTTAAAAATAAAACAAACTCATTTTTATTTTATACAGCTTGTTAGCTAATGTTAACCAATATATTTTTTAACAATTTCAGTAGCTAAATTTATGATTATGTTTAATGTTGTTAAAAGGTCAGATGTGAAACCACCATACTTTAACGTGACTTTCCACGTTACATCTGGTAATGTCTAGTATTTATTTTACCACTTCTTCTCCTAAGCTCCTAAAGTGGATGGAGCATATAGATTTCAATAGTGTGAAGATGATCACTCCAGAAACTGGGTATATGTTATGTATAGATCTTTGTATGGCGAAGAGTTATTATGTCAGATTTTTCTTTACGAGAATTGGTTATCACAATTCTGCATCTTTGAATTTCTACAAATTCTCCAACTTTGGGATTCGAGCCCTAATCTAACTATATTAAAAATGATTTCCAAGCTTCGTATGATACGTTTTTTTAACGTTACTAAATAAGAGACAAATATAGGTAGATACTCAATGACCACACGACAACGGGTTTTTATCTTAGTTTAACCGAAAAAGTTTTTTCCAATCATGAATATACGACTGTAGAAAGAAAAAATGACGTAGCCCACATAAAACATATTTTACAAGAGTAACAAAAAACTTTTATTCATAATTTTGAGCCAAAACATTACAAAGGCACAACATTAGAGTGCACGAAGATTTAAACTGATGTTTTTTTTACTCAGTATGATATTAATTTAATACGATATTTAAGAAAAACCAATAAAACAGATTAGGTGGAAGCACTTTTTCTTGGTCGCAAATTTCATAGGCCATCTTTTTTTCAAAATTAAAAACTAATTTTAGACACTAAATCGGCATTTTCAGCTTACATCCTTGAACGTGTATTAAGTTGTATACATTGTGATTATCGATTAACAGCTGTTTTGAAAAATTGAGAGTTATATATATATAAACCATGTTCGCTCCCAAACTGGGGCATATGGATCTACACAGTATGAAGATATCCACTCCGAGTGGAGTATATGGATCTCCGTAATGTGAAGAGGTTTTTTGACAGTTTATCTTTTACGAGAATCGTTTGTCAAACAATTGCTCAACCCTATGGGAATCCAGTCCTGCATTGCTAGATTTTTAAAAATCCATCACCAAATTGAGAGTTACGTCCTTTTTACTTTCCACAGTCCATATACTTGAATGAAGAAGTAGGATCTTTGTTGCTTACCAACACAATCGTAGTATCCACTGTCAGCAAGTCTCTGATGCGAGAGATCCGCATAATGAAGTGCCGCCGCACAGAGAGCTTCCAAAAGATGTAGGGCATGAATGGGATCCGGCCAGCATAGCAGACGCCAGAACTCACGGGCCTGGTAGAAACTGAAAGATCAAACAAGTATATGTTTTATTCAGAAACAGAAAAATTGAGAAAATTAATATCTATATATAAAAGTTAGCACATATTACATTAAGCAATTATATAAACCTACCATGCTGCTGTATCAACAGAAGATGTGCTGTGTTTGACAATAAGTTCACCTTCGCATACTCGATCTAGAAAAAAACAAATTACTATATTAATTGATGTTAAAATTTAAAATACATAGTTCTAATCTCAATTATTTCATTTTTCAATAATGTTAGGATATGATCAACGCTTCATGCACTGATGGGAATTTTCTTATGTATGTAATAAAAAAGTAACATATTATAACAGTATCATTATTATTTTTTGAAAGTGGTTCATATGGATCCCCTAAGTACAAAGATGTCCAATCCAAAAATTAAGCATATTGATCTCTCGTAATTTGAAGATTTATCTTGACAATTTTTTTTTTCTAGATAATTACTTGTCAGCCAATTGCTCAGCTTATTCCTGGTTCTATTTAGTACTGTTTTTTTGATTTGTTTTTAAATTCTGGAGCTATTGGATCTGAAGCCGCAACGCGATGACGAATTATACTTATTACATTAGGCCCACAGGTACGGTAGCAGAGCGACGGTAAAAGGGATGCAAACAACTATAAATAGGTGAGAGGAGCTGAGCATGTTCGGCAGTGCAACAACACGTTGTCATCACAAGCACTTAGTCACTTGCTGACTCACCCATTCATAACTATTTTGCATCTCCGTTCCCGTCGTTTTATCGCCGTCGCTCAGTTTATAAATAAAAATAACGAAAAATCTCAGTGTATAAAAAGTAGGCTAGGGTAGTGAATTCAATTATAGCAATTTATGATATAACGAAGAAACCAACCAAGTGCCATAGCCGCTCTAACTCTGTGTAAAGCCTTAGCACCAGTGATTGCAAGCCATCGTTCCACAGCGGGCGCAAACCATTCGTGACGCGCGGCTAAGGCTAATGGACGATCGGGTGGCTGCGGAGGAAGCAGAGATGCCAGTTCCTGGAGACCGAGGTACAACTCGAAGGGTAGCGTCTGAGCTGGCTCGCGGCCTCCCTCGCAAACGGCCCATTGTTGGGCTTGCTGCGGCTGATGAAGGCCGGTTCCGATGCCCACATCCGCGCACACACTTGCTAAGCAACGGCAAACGTCATCGGCGAGCTAGAATGCATACAATAATTGTTACAATAAAATATCAATACTACTTAACACGTATTTTATAAGTTAATTCGAAAATAATGTTAATTAAACTGAATCCAAAAAACTTTTTAAAAGAAAGTTTGATTTTATACATTGAAATATTATTGTAAGTGTGGGAATAATTATTCTTGAAAAAAGAAAAATTATTGCCATATTTATTTGATAATTTATAAAAGGAAGTTATTTATATTTATCTTATTATTAGCAACACAAAGAGAAATGTCTTTATTAATATCTCCAGAGTTAAAAGCTCGTAAAATAAAGGCTATTATAATAATTGTAGTGGCAATAAATGCGATAGCAAGAAAAGGAAGTAAAGATCAACATTTTTTTTTTGAAAACTATACCATGTATTCAAAATGCGAATAATTTCGTGTGTTTCTTTTATATAATACACATTATTATTTAATTAATACTGTGTATAATAATAATATAAAATATATCTAGGAGGAGGGATATATTAAGTGACCTATATAATATGAAATATAAATTAGTGTAATGAATTCCCGATATAATTAAAAAAGGTTTAATTATACTTACCATTTTATCAATTTGTCTATACACCACGCTGAAATATGGGATGTTATTTGTCCTGAAAAAGAATATTTAAAAAATATTATGTTGTTTTTATGAGACTAAAAGTAGGCTGATGTCATTTTTTCCCGATTTCGATCAAGTTTCAATTCAGAGAAAGGCCGCGGGCACGATAGCAGAGTGACAGCGTCAAAGCGATGGTAACAGAGATGAAAATAGCTCTAAATAAGTGAGCGAGCAAGTGAACATGTTCGGCAGCGCGACAACACGCTGTCGTCACAACAACTTACTCACCTATTTTATAACTATTTTGCATCTCTGTTTCTGTCGTTTTGCCGCCGTCTCTCTGTCGCCGCGGCATTTATCGTACCTCTAGCCTTAGGAGCCAAAAAAAAAAACATTCCATAATATGATAATAACGTTTGATAGGCATTACGTTTAACACGTTAAACGATATTAATTATACGAATTTATTGAAAAATTGTTTCGCGTCATAAATAGATAATGTGGTATTTGTAGTATAATGTAGTAGATAATGTGATATAAAAAGACTTCGAATATTGGTTTGTTTTATATGATATAAAAACATCGCTTTCTATAAATAGTCTCTCCAGCAGTGTAGACTGTAAAGTTTAGCGTGCGCGCCTCGCAATCCGGGGAGTGCGGGTTCGATTCCCAAATTTATCAGATTTTAAAATATACGAAAATGTAGGGCTGGTGCCCATTGGGTTGAGCAATTGCCTGACTAATGATTCTCATGAAGAATAATCCGTCACGAAAGTGTCATGTTTTCGTATACGTATACTCCACTTTCGATCGGGATTTCTTCACACTATATATATCTATATACAGTTTCAGAGCGGACATGATGAAAGTAAATACGATTTAGTTTATCAAAAAAATAAGGGATTAAGATTTATAAAAATATTCTTAACTATTATACGTTATGATGTTAGAATATAACTCAGTTGTTTTATAATATAAAAAAAGAAAATAGGCTGGCGAAGGTTTTTTTTTGTAAAATAGGAAAGCATGTGACTAAATAAGTTTACTGTCCAAGCAACATGTGAGATCATCCTATAAACACGGAGCTTTCTAAAGGTTGTAAAGGTCGTAAAATGGCATTATCCATTTTGTTGACATTGTCTCACGAGACATTTTAAAAGCACCGGAGAAGGAAGTTGACAAAATATAGCACTTCCACCGGAAGTAGAAAACTATATTTTATAAATCGACGAAAAGTAAAAAATATTACTACATATATATTGTAGATGGTTGATAGAAATACACTTTAAAATAGAGTGTCTCAAAATGAGCTGACATCTAAAATTGGCTGCTATTTTACTTTGCAAAATTTTCACCATTTCGATGGCTTAATCTACAAATCACCCAACTTCATTTGTGTCAAATGTGTAAGAGCAACACAAAAATTTGATCAATATTGGTTTGTTACTGTTTCGAATTGGTGAGCATGCGGGTGATTTCAAGTATTTAACATTTTTGCATGTTTCGTGAGCCATAGAAAAATTGAAGCTGAAAAGAAATGGTATCAACATCGGTTTTTCAACCATACGCGGAATTGGCTGGTTTGCAGATTAAGACACGGGGATTTAAGTGATTTTTTACAATTTTTACACGTTGTTCGATGATGTAGTTTTCAATAATTTAGCCTCAACGCTTACTAATGACAAAAATGTCTACTTTTGCAAAAAGGCGGCAAATTTAAATGTCAGCATATTTAGTCGAAGATAGAAATTAATTCAAACTTTTCGAAATTCGCGTAGAAATTTCAATTCACATGCACTTCTAAATTGAGTGGATATGTTTTAAATTACTCTATGTTGATATTTTAATAATTTGGTTCATAAATCATTCGTTTCGATTGTATAGCAAGATTTTTATGAATAAATAATTCACGACATATCTTCATTTGTTTGTGGTTTTCTTTTCAAATATGATGAAATATATCATTCTGAACTTACGTTTCGAAGAGCGGATGATAATACGTAAATCCTTGCTGAAGATCAACGTGCAAAGCGGTGGCGAGATCCAGGAGATGCGGAGCAGAACCTCGAGCACCTTCTCGGGCAAGTCTGGCGTACCACTCAGCAGTACCTTTGCGTAGAGATCCCACTATTTCACCCCTAAATATTACAAATAAAAATACGTTTTAGGTAATTGATTAAGTCTTTTTAGAAACACTACAATTATTAGTATAACATGTTTTATTATATTATAAAAACGAAACCCCATAAGTCTGCCCTTTATGTATTTTGTATCTTATAGCTGCTATAAGAATATTTGATTTGTTGAGTGAAAATATTTCATTTGAGTAATAAATTTTTCTGATCCTATGAATAAAAAGTTCTTATCAAACGATTGAACAGTGGGAACAATGATAATGGTTCAACATTATCATTATTTTTTGTTACATTTAATTTAATTGCAAGTTAAAACCAATTCTGTTTAATCGAAAAACATTTCATCTTATCCAACTAATTAAATAATATCTTTTTAATTTTATATTTGTGGCATATTGTAGAAAATTTGTTGGAGTTTAACGCAGTCACTTACCTGATTTCTTTATTGAATGGGCAACATTTCCAGAAGGCGTTCATTTGCGATAGGAAACTCAAGCAGCGAAGCAGACCCTCAAGCCTAAAAAAATAAACATTTATTGAAGATATCATAATTATAAATTGGCGAATTGACTGTATTTTGCCGTACGTATATAATCATTAGAAATATCACTTACAGCTCTATACAAATATTATATATTTATTAAATTAAATAACTTATATACTATAATGTCTTTTCATCACATAGATATTCATACTACAGTATGAATTGTCACTGAAATAGCATACCAATCGCAAGGGTACCTGCTTTGGTCAGACGTTGTGGTCAAATTAAATTGAATGCACATCAAAAAATCAAAGATAAATGGCTAAATGCCTTAGTTGGGCGACGGCCAATTATCGTAAAAATAAGTATTCACGTTGTGGATGTCCATATGCTCAATTCTGGAGCAGATACAGTAAAACAAATTAATCAAAGAATCCTATGATATATGACTGCATATTATACATATTATTTAATACGTTCGATTAATAGTATGTCTAATATATAGATTGATATCAAACGTCGTTAAGTCCACATATTGAAAAAAAATGCTATTTATTATTGGTTTAATTGATTATACAAATCTGCATATGATAATATATTTTAAACTCACACAAGTCCACTTTTAACTATTTAAACCGCTATAAACAATCGCAATAATTTTCAAACTGATTTAAGTCCAGCTATATTTTATCAAGTGAACTTAAGTCCATTTTTTTAAAAATGTTTTATCAAAGTGATATCTTCAGGTTTTTTTTTTGTATCTATTATATCGTTGTATTACTGGCAAAAGACGTTAAAGTAAAAAAGTGAGTTTTG
>JAGVSQ010004135.1:0-20037 GCA_022683975.1 Rhyacophila evoluta
AATATAAATATATATATTTTATAACATGTTCGCTCCCAACGATGATGATATGGATCTACACATTGTGAAAATATTCACTCCGAAACAGGAGTATATAGATCTCCGCAAAGCTAATAAATAAGGATATTGCTCGCGTTAATAATACCAAAATAAAAGAAAATCTTGTTTTATTTAATTAAAATTTTTATATTTGTGTGAAGTCATCATTAATTGCTGTTATAAAAATAGCTTGGTATTGAATATGTATTGATAATTTCTATGTTTATTTTCAAATTAAACTTATTTTTGTTTTTAAATTACTACTTCTAGTGTTAGTAGACCGCCGCCAAAAATTTCAAAAGTAGGTCGCCCGTAGTTCTTAAAACTTTGGGTACCCATAGTATAGTGTATTATAGAATATTCTAACTTCCCAAGTAAGTACGCTTATAGTGGCTGCACTGTAAATAAATTACATTGACTGTATAGAACAAGCGTACAAATTGCTTGAGATTGCTCATTGAATTTGAGCACGTGTCTTTTAATTCGTTTTTTATTTTATTTACGTTTAGCAATGAAAGTGGTATTTCGCTATAAAAACAACACGAAAATATATCTTTCTATCACTACAATTATATATAAAATAATTGACACTATAAATTAAAAACAAATGTTTTAATAACCTGAAAAAACGTGTATACAATTTTGTCTCACTCCACATACATTGTTCATCTCCCTCTTTCTCGTGTATAATATAATATACCATATACCATTGGAACAGGGCCGTATGCGAGTATACATTAAGATTACTAATAAGTCAGTCCAATTGAATTCCTTAGATTATCAGTTTTGATGTTCATTGTTTGAATATGCAGTGGTACCTTCTTAGTGCAATATATAATAATCGGAATTAAATAGAAAGTAAAGTAGACAGTAGAAATTAAAGAAAACGACATATTTATTATTACACTGTCAATATACATACATTAAGCATAACATAAAAATTAGTCCATCTTTTACATACCATGCGTTATTTTTTTCCACATATATTTCACAGTCAGATGCGCCATACATCTTCAGCTTTTTCTAACGTCTCACGTTCAAATCTACTCAGAACGTGCACTCAATGCCCCACTTGTAATCATTTTTGCCACACTTGGCGCATGTGCACCCCTGATCTAGAAGTTGATAAATTGAAAATAGTTTCATGCTTAAAACGATGTCCAGCTTAATCAATACATATGGTTAAATTTGTCAAAGTTAATAACAATAAAATTTATTATGTTATTTATCTAGTTATAATTTAAATGTCTTTTTTTGATATTTATGATTTTATTATATTTATGATTTTATTATTTTTATGATTTAAATATGTTATTTTGTTTTATCGCCTTTTATTACAACATTGTGTTATTTAAAACAGAATATTATTCAGGAACTTATGGAGAAGCATGGCCGGCGGAAGTGGAAGATATGGATTTCGGTGATCGGAATATTCGTCATCGTCCTGGTGCTGATAGTGGTGTCTATTCTTCTGCTTGCCGGTGGGAAGACGGACGGTGGAGACGGTCTTCCTCAGCGACTACCGGTGAGCTTCGAAGACGTGATGCAGGGCAAATTGGCTACCAATAGATTCAATGCCACGTGGATTTCAGGTATTAATTTAACTATTTGAAATCTAGAATTTGGCGTAATTGCTCTCCGCTTTTATAAAATTTTATGCAAAAAACCTACCAGTTGACTAAAATAATACAAGTACAAAAAATATAAATATAAAAGATATTAAGACCCATAACTGTTTTTTGCATTTAACGTAAAACATATGAAAAATAATGAAGTTAATAAAAATAATAAAGAAAAGCTAGAGCTGTGTGTGTGTGCTTAATTAATTCCATATGTCAGTTGGGTGTTCATAATAATTTCGAATTCAACTCAATATTAAAAATATCTGAGTCCTGCCCCGTTTTTCAGTGAATTTGTAGAGCATTGGTTATTATAATGATGGTATCATTTTTGGTGTAGTTTATATAAGCAAAACTTTATATTAATATTAGATAATAATTGAATGAGTGATTACTATTGTCATTATTTAAAAAACGTAGTAGTCTGTACATTAAGTTAAAAAAAATACACTTTGTTAAGATGGACCTCTTAAATGTGAAAATAGACAAGTGGCTAGAAAGGTAATTCTTATATTAATAGATAATTACTACATCCAATATAATTTTAAATTCTCTTTCAGATAATGAACTTCTCTTTACTGATGCCGAAGGAAATCTTATGATGTATAACATGCAAACAAATGAAAATTCTATGTTACTCCCAAAGGATAATCAAGTAATATTTAACATTCTAATACCTTTTTTTTTAAATTCTAAATTATTTTCTGACTGTAGCTCATACATAGTTCCAGTCATAGATATATACGATAAAAGTCTAATTTGTATATTTTCAGTGCATTTTCACATAGTGCTACTTTTACTACAATGACTCCTTAAAACATTTAATCTATTTGAAACTAACTTTCATCATTAACGCTCAGAATTCAATTCCTGATGCTATATTCATAAAGCAATGAACATGTATTTTAGTACATGACATTGGTTTTTATATGTAATTGGATCTAAGATATGAATTTATGTAATACTTATTTCAATCTTCATTATTATCACCTTCCATCATAGGGTTTATCAATTGTCAGATCTTCTAAAAATGTCTGTAATGTGTTCTCAAACAGTGCAACAAAGAAATTAATTTATGATATATTTAAAAAAGAAATGGTTACATAAATTCATTATGTGAAGGTTCACTATTCTTCATTAACATTTCAGATTCTGGCGGCTTCATTTGATCAACAATTATCAGCTGATAAAAAATATTTGCTGTTGGCATATTCTTACAGAAAGGTATGTTTAAAATTTTAATGACTCCAGATTTATGCCAACAATAGTCATCTTACGTATTTGCATCTCCCTCTTTTTTGAAATGTCAAACACAAAAAACAAAAAAGCTGTATGTTTAAAAAAATGTAATGTTTTTTGTAAAAATAATTGCTAGTATTGAAAAACATTTCAGAAATCAGAGGTTTTTTGTAGGAGATTGGTTTAAGTTTTACAACAAAGTTGTTTCAATTTTTTTTCAAAATTTAGGCATACATAATAACTGTTTTTATGTTTTTAAACAACTAAAATAGAGGATGCATTTTTTGTCTGATACATATCAGTCTAAAATAACGATGCAGGAAAATCTTGTATTAATAATAGTGTTGATAACCGTGTCACAACACAATCAATAAAACTAATTATTCTATTGAACCATTCTATGTAATTATTCAAATGTTTTAAGTATATTGTTAGGTATATTGCATGACAGTATGAAAGTTGAATCCGTAAATAATTCAAAATTGAATTATTATGCAAGAGATATTTGTTAACGGATTATGTTTACACTTAAATATTTTAACTAAAAAATGTTGCGTCAAGCTTATGACGCCAACATGCAATGAGAGACATTGCACATTATGAAAGTTTTTACAACTTAATATAATTTGAAATTCTGTCAAAACTGTCAATCAATCACATAAAAAATCTATTAATCAACCAACAGTACTGCAAAATAACTGACAGACTGAAAATCTCTCAATATACCAAAAAAAAATTAGGCTGTATCTTGTAGTTGCAGAAAGAGTCTTGATTCATAAAAGTAAAGTCACTTTTAGGACTCATGACTAAGAAAGCCACAGGTGATCTGCAATTTTTTGGAAAATTCAATAGAAATATGTTATTAATTAGCCTCTCTATTGTCACTCATCATGTTTAAATAATGGTTGGAAAAACCTAATCAATCTTGTAATACATTTACATTGACTATGACAGTGAAATAAACTACACTATTGTCAAATTTTCTAAATAATATTTATTCATAAAACTAACATCATTCATCCCAAGATTATCAACTTGACAATTGTTATTTTCAGTATTGCAATATTGCCATGAGAATAAATAAATATTCAAATAATTTGAATAATGGAGTAATTATTTCAAATTTAAAATAATACTTGATTCAAATTTTTGAAATATTTAATAAAATACCGATTTCTTCTGTTAATTCTCTTTAAATCTACTTTGTATCCAATTTGGGAAATTTTAATAGTAAATATGATTGCCAAATTTTTGAATAATATAAAGATATGTATTCAACTTGAATTGATACACTATTGATAAAGTGTTCAGTATTTTTAAATATTAATTTTTTTTACTGAAATTCATTACAGAAATACATGTATTAATTGATATATATTTTATTTCAGTTATACCGGCACAGTTATTTGGCCCAATACATAGCACTGGGACTTGAAAGCAAGGAACAGATCCAGATTATTCTCAACAATAACGAGTCATTTGTAGAACTAGCAGTATGGGGTCCTGTCGGTAATGCGATAGCATTTGTTCAAAACAATAACATCTTCTACAGAAGTTCTATTTTGGCACCTACTGTGAGAATTACCGAGAGTGGCACCCCTGGAGGAATTTATAATGGTGTCCCTGATTGGGTGTATGAAGGTGAATATATTTATACAAATTATCACATCTTACTATCATGCTTTTAGATATAATATTTTCGTGTGGAAAGAAATAAGATTAGCAATTGAAAAATAAGATGCATGGAGAGGGAATCAGAAATATGAATACAATTATTGATTTATTATAAAACTGCAATTGGCTCTTTTCATATTTAGTTTCTTTTTCTTATATTTGTATAATATGTCATCGGCTTAGTCGGCAAACAAGCTATTATATCTATGATCAAAAAACCGATATTAATGCCGTTTAATTCAGCCTTAATATTTATATCGCACACACAGAATGCACAAAATTCACAAAAGAATTGAAATATTTAAAATCACTAAAGTTTTTTGTTGCTCTTGAACATTTTACACAAATAAATTGGTTGGTTTGCAAATTAAGCTATTGATGTGCTTCTCTTAAAGATTTGCAATTTTGTTTTGCGTTTTTAATTCTAATCTTAAAAATGTGCACACCACAAGGTGATTTAGATGTCACTGTTTTCCATATTATCTAAAGGTCACATTCATTTACATTTATTTCCAGATATGTTTTAAGGTACCAATTAGTTTTTTTAGAGATTTGTATTTGCTGTAAATCCTCAGCTTTTTTCAAAGTAAATAATATTGATTTATTGAGCTTGACTTTAAAAAATGAATGCTTGAGGCTGCAGGTTTGAATTCAACAACAACTTTTGTATTGTATTTTTTTTAAATTAAGAGTTACAGTCTTGAATTCCCACTAGAAAATTGACTGACAAGCTTAGTTAAAAGTCAACTGTCAAATGAAGTTTTCATATTATAAAGAAATAATTGCTTTACATTTGAAGAAAGCATGGCTTAAAAATATCCATTATTGATATTTATGGATTTTCTTGTCAAATATATATACAATATTTTCATTGAAGAGCATAAACAAATAATAACCAAGTGAGTGACTATCCATTGCTTTTCACACATTGCCAATTGATTCCTCCTAAACTCAACAATGGTGACACTTAAATTGATTACAATAGCTCTTCAATACATGATTAGTCCCACTTTGTGTGATACAAACGACCCCATCATCTGTTGAATGGAATTGTAGTTAACTCCTGACAGGATATTGTATTTTGACTGACAGTACAATGGTGTTTAATCAGCTGAGCTATGTATTTTTATGACCCATGCATTTGACAACCAATTATTGGAGCTAGAAAATTTATCTCCACACATACTTTAGCCGTTAATACCTTTTGGTGATAAAAGAAAAGAGAAGGTACCAAATGTAATCTCTTAATTATTTGGGCTTAAAAGGCATTTGTTAACTATTTTAACAACTGATATATTGAAAGTGAAAGACAGAATTAGATATTACCATGTTGTTAAAAATAAAGCCATAATTTGTAAATGTGAAAACACTTTTTAGACTCAATTTATTTGGCCATAGGAAATCAGATATCTATTGGAAATTCTCTAACTTGTTAATATTATTCGCAAAGATTTAAATTTTAAAATGGTCCATATGAAGCACACAATATTTATATTTCATTAATTTGAATGATTATTTTTTACAAGTACTGATTTGCCAGCCATTTGCTTAATCTATTAAATAACTATAGAAAATATAGAATATTGACTATTATGAAACTAAAAATTGTATATTCTTTTGTTTTTGACCATGGCAGACAATGTAATAAAGTATTAATATTGTACAATGTTTCTATTCTATGAGTTGTTGATTTGAATTTTATAGTTTTATCAAAAAAACCATGTTGTCCTACGATACATACTTAGATTTAGAAGATGCTAACACAAATCACCTAAATCTATGAATGTAAATCATACTGTACTATATAGGTCCATATCTTCTGTAGTGAAGCACAAATGGAGACATATTTTGAACTAAAAAATATTTGTCTATATTTTAGAGGAAGTCCTGGGTTCAAATAAAGCGATATGGTTTTCTGAAGACGGTATACATTTGGCGTACGGAACATACAATGATACCTCTACATCGATTATGTCCATACCATTCTATGGACAACCTGGAGAACCTAAATCGCAATATCCAAGTGGAGTACTCATTAGATATCCCAAGGTACGTAGTTGGACTTTTCTTATTCTTTTTGGTTATGTAGCGAGTAAATATGTTGCAAACTTCCTGTAAAAAACTAATAGAGTAAAATCTAGTTATAACAGACTAATACGAGTGAGGAGATGTACATTAAAGCCATGAATCCATTATATAAAAATAGGACAGTGAAGTTGTAAGAATATAATCAAAATTTTGCTTGCACTTCTTGTATGCAAGTCTGCTGTTCTTATAAAATCAGTTCTCTAAAATTACGAAAAAATAAGTTATAAAACTATAGTTGGATTTACTGATCTCACAAATAATCAATACATATTATTAGAACGTCGAGATGAGATCTTATCACTGGTAAATTTGGTTTTGAGCTTGATGTTTCTTCTTCTATGCTATCATCACTTTAATCCTCACTTTCAAAGACCATTACTTTATCTGCTATTTCACTTTCATATTCTTCTAACCACTCTAAAACATTTTCTTCAGTTACCTCTTTTCCAGTATTCTGTATGTCCTTAAGAATGCAGGAACTTCTAACCAAACAAATTCTTCTGTTCATTTTCCAATGTTTAAACATTCACTTCTTCAGGGATATTTTGTCTGTTATATCAGAAATCCGTTGTATCAAGGTCCATTATATAGAGGTTATACCGTATTAATTAAAAAAGTATGGCTTATCAGAAAGTTTAAGCAATAATATAGAGAGCTCAGAAATGATTTATATGTAGAGTCAACCCTTTTATAACATGATTAATTTATGCTGCGTTTTATAGAAACCGAGTTCTAAAAAACTCATAATTGATACAAAACAGTATTACGTAATTTTGCATTGTAACATAGAGCAAGCTACTCTTAATAATCTCAAGTCATTTAAAATAAATCATATAATGTATGATATAATGATTATGCTTAAAGTAAAATGCATAGACAATGGTAGCAAAAATGGTTGTTTGGCAGCGGTATTGGATAATAAAAAGTTTTGCAATCACTTGATTTTCATGTAGGAGAATCAACATTAATTTCTGCCATAAAAGTGTACATTGAAATTCATGCTATAAGAAGAGTGTTAACCTAAATAAACTCTATTATGACACCATGTTTAAAAAGTAGTGTGCTGTAAGAGGATAGATTGTACTTGCTCTCAGTTCCTTTTCTCCCCAGTTTTTTAATGATTGTGTTCATAGATAAGTTTTTTGAATCTGAAATTGATATTGATTGGGTTTTTCAGTTATATTCATTTAATATTTGTCTCAGGTAGGTACCAGAAACCCCACTGCTGGACTGACGTTAGTCAATCTATTAGAACCAGAAAAACAAGCTTCACTTCCCGTGCCTGAATCGTTGAGCGAGTAAGTCATATCATTGAAACTACATAATACTCAAGAAAAAAATCATTGAAACCAGTTACTATTTTCTCATTAAAAGTGATCCTATCATTTCCAACAAACTTTAAATAAATAAATGTTATCATCATAACAAAATGCCTTTTGTTGGGACTGATTAATTGATTATTATGCTATTTTATTTGTTGTGAAGCAAATGACAGTATTTTTTCTATTCTATTTGCATTACATGTGTCATAGTTTAAAAAGATGCAACCAAACTTTATATGCTAAAGTGAAGTTAACATTTTTTTATGCAGAATATTCAGTTCACTCAGGATTGATTTCTAGAAATTTCTTAAGAAATTAAGCCAAATATTTCTCACTTCCATCTACAGCAGGAGTGCCCAACCCAAGGACTGCAATGATAATCTCCTTCATGTTATAGAATTAGTAGATATTTAGTAGTGAAATTAAAATTTTAAGCATATTTGTCAATAAACAAAGATATTATGTCTTTAGTGCCATACACATATATTTTGTTGTTTGTTCAACACATGTTTACTCTTTATATCTACAATGGTTTTGTAATATCTTTTATTTTTTCAACTTCACGCTGATTCACTTTCTGTATACTTTATTAATCACTATAAATATACTTAATTAATCACTTACAAAAATAATAAATGCTAATTTTGCTGTAAAGCCAAACCAGATACATCGAAAAAATAATTGAACAAAATTAGCAGTTATTCTTATTTATCTGCGGTCCTCGAAAAATTTTAGGACGTCAATGTGACCCATAGGACAATTTGAGTTGGCCAGGTCTAGTCTACACACACCATATTTAGAAGATAGCTTTGCTTACTTAATACCACAATTAAATTATTTTTTAAGAAAAAACAAATAAAGTTTTATGATTTGTTTACAACAATGTTGTTACTCATAAATGTAATTACTGTCATAGACTAAATAAATACTCTTCATTTTGAAATTACAATTTAATTTATGACAAAGCTATAGACTGATAAAATTTTTATGTATAAATAAAAATAAATATTATATTTCTAATGTATATATTTCAAAAATATAAATGCAAGATGATTTTTAAATAAAAAAATACTTTTTTATAAATATGTTATGATAGGAATAATCATAATTGTTGAACCGTACATAGAATAAGTCTAGTTGATCCCATTAATTTTACACTTTAATAGAAATTTTATTAACCTTGGAATAACTAGAAGTATCCTTTCGTAATGTATTCACGTGATGTCTTTTTATCTTATCAAATTGAAAATTAATTTTGTTTCTTGGTGCTCTCATACTAAAAATGTTTTCAATAGATTTCCTCACTACGCAAATGTGAAGCGAAATAAAAGCTTTGAAAAGAACCCAGATAATATGTCATATCTGCAGAATACCTGTGTGCTTATCAAGTAGAATATGGAAAAAATATTTCATGTTCAACCTGTTATAGAATGGACATTACTATTTGATTTGTATTTGGTTTCTGTACTTTATTCATGTTGGCTTGTTCTGCATTAATATTTACTATAAATTGGAAAGCAGTACTAAATACTATATTTATTTACTTATTTTACAAAATTTTGAATAATTTAAAGGATTTCAATGACCATCATCAGCATAGCTATCATCACAAATATCATTGACTCATGCTATGTTGTATAATCCACCTTACATTTACCATTAATGAATCGTTCTTTTCGTATGTTCTTGCAAATATTTCTGTTGCAATTTTTTCTTTTGTACACTAGAGATTGCCTAACTTGAAACCAAAAAGACCGAAATATTTTTTCACATTAAAAAAACTTCACGTTAAAAGTTACATAGAAAAAAAACTCACCAATGTTTTTCATGCCGTAAAATTTAATTAATCTGTTTCCCTGTTAAAATCAATACTTGTTGTACATTGAAAATGTTGTCAAATACATCATATTAGGTACACTATTGACACTTCATATTACTATGTTCAGTAAATAAAATATTTATAAAAATTGTGATGGAAGTAAAATTTTTTTTTTGAATGATGACAATTTTGTACGAGTATCATCGAGGTCGAAGATTTTTGAAAATCGGCATTTATCTAAAGACAAGCAGTATCTAAGAATTATTGTTTGAAAATTGTAGATCTAGTGAAAAAATAGTAAAAACATCATGGCGATAATGCGACTGCTGAGAGTAGGTAAATTTTCTTCGTTGGAGATGCAAAATCTTTTCGCGTTTTTTTTCATGTTAACAGAAGTAAAATGTATGAAATTGAATAGATTTTGTTGGGATCGCAGTATTGCTTCATGTAAGCTGATTTTTCACATTAAGTGTTTTACACTGTATCTTAATTTTTGGTAGAATAAAAGTGTTTGGTGCAATGTTTAATTGACATTTTTGCCTAAACAGGGTTGATATTACAATGAAAAATACAATATCTTTTTTTATACCATGTCACTACTTTAAGAATATTGTTATCTTTTTTTTTTTTTTGATTTCAGGCCAATATTGGCATCAGTGTCATTTGCAACAAACACTTCTGTAGCTGTGGTATGGACAAACAGAGTACAAAATGAATCCGTCACTATGCTGTGCTCATCATTGCATTGTAAAGAGGTGGGAATTTTCTTTAATCAATTTTTATTCCTTATTAATATTAATGATTACATAAAGACGTGATTATTCAATTCCTATATTATGATATATTGTAAAAAGGAAAAACAATAACTCTCAAATTTTACAAACTAGCTTTTTTCTATAATTAATATGTATACAACTTAATATACGTTCTATAGAAAGGATGGAAGCTGCAAATGCCTCATTAGTATCCAAATTTAGCTTTTAAAAAACTTATTAAATTAATATCAGACTGGGCAAATGAAACACCACTTTTAATTTTCATGGACTTCAAAGTTGTGTCTATTTAATAATTTGCCATTGAATCATTATAAAAATAGACATTTTTGTGCCTCCTATTAAATTTTCTTTGTGTGGGTTACGTATATAAAATTGTGAATGTTTAGATATACAGAATTGTATTTAATAAGTTAAATCCAAGATATCAATTTAGTAAATATCAAATTTACTTATGTTCACCACTGATAGAAGATTTGGCGTATATCCATTTTTAATAGATGAGTATAATATTTTCATTTATATTTTATAGATCTTCCGGTATGATGAGTCAAATGGTTGGGTTGACATGTTGAGACCTTTGATTTTTATGGCTGATGGTTTGTCATTCTTCACAATACTCCCCAAGGTAAACAAAATATATAATTTTGACGACACTGTTAAAATAAATCATGTTTTATAATAGATTTATAATCAATGCTTAATATATTTCAGGAAATTGGCAGTGATTCGTGGAGGCAGCTAGCTCAAATAAAGCGAGGGTCTGTTGATGGTGCAGAACTTTGGACTCCAACATTCCTTACAAGCATTAAAAATACCGTTACAGAGATTTTACACTGGGATGAAAATTCAAAAACTTTGTAAGTGTGTCAAATTACATTAAAAAAATTGATGATATCGAGCTGTTTCGGCAAGTATAGTAAGTGGCAATTTAGCATTTTTTTTATCAAATCAGTTCAAAAAAGATATCTGCATGTACCGGCAAAAGATCTTCAGGAATGCAGCAGCTGAAGTTATAATTTTTTCATTTTTCATTTAATCATATGATTTATGTTTTATTTTTTTGTCCTTTTTTTTACCCTATGTTTGCTCCCGATGTGGAGCATATGAATCTATACTGGTTGAAGATATCCACTCCTAAAGAGGAGTATATGGATCTCTGCGATATGAAGACAAGTCTTGAAAGATTATTTTTCATGAGAATTGTTTGTCAGACAATTACTCAACCCAATGGGCGTCCAGTTCTGCATTTTCGGATTTTAAAAATTCGACAGATGGGGAATCGAACCCGCATTCTCCGGATTTCTAGGCATGCACGCTACCAACTACGCTACCGAGAAGGCAACATACGCCTCGATATGTCGTATATGAGTAAAACTAAGAGAATTCAACAAAAATTATCTTCTGTATCATTATACTCTATTATATCTCTAATATAGAAAATTAAATTGGACAAACATACTAATTAGATATAAGATATGTGTGTATATACTTGAATATATCGAAAATTAAAAGTCTGGATTAACAATTTATTAGAAATATTTACAAATTTAAGATAATTATGGGATAGTTGATATGAATTTTATTTTATATTTTAGGTGGTATACTGCTACAAGTGAGGATGACTCTGCAGTCCAGCATTTGTATACGATATCACTTGACGGAAAACATGAGTGCTTTACGTGTAATATCACTCATTCCTCGGGTAGTCAGTGTTTATATAATGAGGCTCTGATGAGTAAATCTGGCTCATTTGTAGCCATTTCTTGTCTAGGCCCTCAAGTTCCTGAAGTATATCTACACAGCAAGGTAAATATTATTAAAAATGTTTTTATTTATTTAATTTATCACCTGTAAAATAGTGTATTTTGAAGAATAGTGAATATTGAAATATTCATTTAATATCAAAAATAAAATCTCAAAATAAAATTTAAACAGTCTGTCGTAAGTCAAGGAAACCCTGTACTGACGTTTATTATTTCGAGGTTATACTGTAGTAGTATGGCTTGATATTAGATATCATCATAATCAATAATTGCAGATGGAAATAGAAAATCTTTACGTTGATGACAATCTAATAATGCTTTTCTTGATAATCCCCATTTCTCATTTTATAAAACTTAATTATCTATTGATCCAGGCCGGAACGAAAATGAAGGTTTGGGAGAGTAATGCCAAAATTGCAGAGCTGATGGAAATGAAGAATGTTCCAGTTGTAAGACGACTCTCCGTTCAAGTTGCTGACCCGTCACTGCCACCAGCTCAAGTTATGCTTCTGACTCCGCCCAATGCTGATTTATCTGGAGCAGTTAAATATCCTTTGCTCGTCAATGTGTAAGTCTATACTTAAAGCTGTAGAAGTACAAATAAATAGCTATAAAACTACAAATAGCTATGTTACAGCTGTACGGGCTAAAATTAACATTGTTTCATTCTTCTTCTTCATACCCGCTCCCTAAATGGAGCATATAGACACCACATGCCGCCTCTAAAACTTCCTGTCGCCTGGTAGTATTTGTGCATCCTCTCAGGTCATACCTGCATCCCGTAACTCAGCGCAATACATTCCATAGATAGTATTTAGCGGCCTTCTAGGATTGTTTTCAAAGCTTAGAATACGATTGCTTTGAGCCTTTGTTGGGTACTATATTTCGCAATTATGGAGCAGCACTGATAGAATGCATGCTTTGAACACACGGCATTTGATTATTACCTTGTAGAGCTACAGAGTCTCAGACGTTTCGCATGTAATTGAAGGTTACTCCAGCTATTCCTATTCGAAAAACGATGTGCCATCTCCCGTAATGTTTACCCCCAGGTATCTAAAACTGTCAACACTCTGGATGCTTTGTCCATCATTGGTCAGGAGATAATCATGAGCTGGGCAGGCGTGGTTGCACATGATGTTCGTATTTTTAATCCAATGCAAGACGAATTTTATTATTATTTCTTGAATAGCCCTCACGGAGTTCTTTAATATGACAGCATAATCTGTGCATTCGAAGTCGCACAGTTTGAATTGATTTTTGTAAATTACATTCGAAATTACTGTAGTTATATCACTTTTATAGACATAGATACATTCATTGTATGTGAAATAAAAAAACCAAATTATACTTAATAACTGGAAATTGATATGTTAAATGTAAATGTTAGAATGCTTGCAGATCTGTTGTTCAGGTTCATTTGTAGAGATGCAGTAGAAAAGTTGTCATTATCTTTTTTGATATGATGCTACAAATATTTGGAATGGAAAAATATTAGGTAGCAATGCAATAATTTCAATATTTACTGTCACAATTTGAGACTAAAATAGATAAATCTTTAAAGTTTTAGCTTTAAAAAAGTTTTATGTCTATAATTTTCATATCATTACATTTCAAATTATTTTTTTAATTCATCAGTAGTAAATATTTAATTATTGTGCAGGTACGGAGGGCCTGATTCCTATCAAGTTCTTGAGAAATGGAATGTGGATTGGGGTTCATCATTAGTAGCTCGATGGAATATCACTGTTGCACTCATCGATGGAAGAGGATCCGGCTTGAAAGGAAATAACAATCTCTTTGCCGGATACCGGAATCTGGGGACGGTGGAAATTAATGATCAGATCAATGTTACCAGGTATAAAATATTTTATTGGAATATTATTGTTACGGTGTGGGTTTTCTACGATTTTATATTCGAAATAATTGATTATTATAACATATTTGAGATGATAATTTCATCCCGGTACCGTAGAGGTTAGCGTGCGTGCTTAATAATCCTTGAAATGCAGGTTTGATTCTCACATTTGTCTAATTTTAAAAATCCAAAAATGCAGGACTGCTTGTCTGTTCAGTTGAGCAATTCTCTGACAAGCAATTCTCATGAAAAATAATTTGTCAAGAAGTCTTTGTATTGTGGGGATTCATATACTCCTCTTTCGCAGCGGATATCTTCATACTGTGTAGATCCATATGCTCCACTTTCGGAGCAAACATAGTATAAAAAAAGTCAACAGATTCTAAGTCAGAACAAAGCAGAATCTATTTTGGTTTATGATTTTTATGTTGCTCATTTTATTAATTTATCTTTTTACAGACATCTTCATAGATCATTGGGTTACATAGACCCTGAACGGACATGTATATGGGGCTGGTCATATGGAGGCTATGCATCAGCACTTGCTTTGTCTCGTGGTGGAAGTACATTTCGCTGTGCAGTCTCTGTAGCTCCTGTCACAGATTGGCTTTACTACGGTAAAATAAACATACTATGTCATATTCATTTTATTGATTCCATAGGTATTCGAACATTTATCAGGAATTAATGATGTTTCTTCAAACCGTTTCAGTTAACTCTATTTTACTCCTTATTCCACCAATTGCTGACACCAAAAACTTGTAGATCATTTTCCACACCCTCCAGTTATTAGGGCTGTGGTCTTGGTGACTGTACAAATTATACCGAATATTCTTTATTTTATTAGATCTCGTATGTTTTTAATGCACCTAAAGATAATAGATGTGATTTCATAGTAAAAATATCTATATGCAAAATCAGTTAAATTTAGACAAATGATCCTAAGCGTAAAACTATATGATGCCTACGATGTTTTGCTTTGTTGACTTTTTGACGAAATTTAAAACATTAATCATATGATAAAATGAAAAATGCATAAATTATGACTACAGCTGCCGCATTTCTAATTATCGTTTGCCAATTCATGTGGATATCTATTTTGAACTGATTTGATAAAAAAAAAAATACTAAATTGCGGCTGGTGATTTAGCCCAAAACGGCTTGATATATTCTAAAATTATTATCCTATTAACACTTTTTTACGGTTTGCACTGTTTTTAACTTATTTTTGCATACAAAAATGACATATATAAAACATTACCAAAATAATTATAAATGTGTGTTTCCATCAATTGCTAAAATTTTAAACCTATATCGAGTTCCCACACCATTCTTTCAAGCTAAATTTAGATCATTTTTACCACGCAAAAAAACGGTTCAACGCACTCACAGTGAAGTTTCACTATTACGGGAAAACAATCGTAATATGTTAATTTTATTAATAAATTATCTATTGTCATCTTTCAAATTTCAGATTCAATTTACACTGAAAGGTATATGGGACTTCCTGGTAATCTTGACAACAAAAAAGGATATGTAGCATCTCAGCTCAATACTCGAGAAACAGTAAGTATACAATTATCAAGGTTATTATCATTTTCTTATCGTGAAACATTATAATTAATGTAATGGTGTTTACCTTATATTTATATTATATATATATTAAATAATTTTCGACCAACGAAAGAGATTTATTCTTGGAAACATAATTTGTATTTTACTATAAGTTTTTAAGATGACTATTGTTTATTAACAGGCTATGGCACTGAATAAAAAGAAATTCATGCTGATTCATGGCACTTTAGATGACAACGTGCACTTCCAACAATCTATGATGCTTTCTCGGGTATTGCAACTTAATGATGTCCTCTTCACGCAACTGGTAACTATTACTAAATCCTGACATCTATTATTGGATTGAATCATTTTTTTTTCCATTCATTGTTTTTTTGCGAGCTATTACATTATTATTGAAATAATTCCACAGTCTCGATACCTTATATAGTGATCCTCAAGATCCTACAAGTCTTGAAATTTTTGTTTAGTAATCTTGAGTGGTTCACCATATAACCTTGTATATTCGACTGAAAGTAATACATTTTTTGGCCTTTGGTATTTTTCAGAGTTACCCAGATGAAGACCACGGATTGAACGGTGTGAAGCACCACCTCTACCACTCGATAGAACAGTTCCTTCAAAGAAACCTGATGTCTAAACCTTAGAAATAGTGTGAAGTATTACGTATGAAATTGTGCCAATGTGAATTAATTTTGTCACCCGTTAATGTGATAAAAACCAGGCAACTACATCTAGGATAAGAAAAAGTGTTCGTAAATAAATAATGGAGTGAATATAATTATTGCCAATCCTAAATGCATTGAAACCAAAGAGTTCGATAATATTAATAGTAAGAGTCTGAAGTTTTCGTTTTAATATTTCGAATCTCTAGAGTGAAGTCATTTTCAAATTGGAATTGTTTCATTTTCAAATTTTATTTCTAATATCTGTTTTTTTCATCATTGTAATTTAATTGTTTAACTTATGTCGACCTGTCAAATTTAAGTATGGTATCTGAGAGTTTACATTCACAGAATTTGATAAATATGGTACAATTACAAGCTACATGTTGGCTAAATGCATTGCGAAATTAATGAATCATTTTCAAATAAATACATTATATTTCATTATAAAATAAAATAAAAATGCCAATAATTAATAATCATGATTCCCCTTCGTAATTTCCAACAAGTTTCTTAATATCTGTGGCTAACTTAATCATGGGTCTCATGAATCCTGAAAATAGGTGTCATTGTGTGCTAAAAACTGGGTAGTATCCAAGTCTGTGATGGAAGCCTGTTTAACATAAGATAAAGAAAAATAGCATTCAAAATAATAATTAACTCAACATTTTTAAAAGAAATGAAATGTTTTTAGTTTCTCAATTATTAGTATCTATATGCGGATTGTTCATATACATTTCAGTATACTAAAAGGCTAAAACCAAATGGTAAGAGATAGTTTACATGAATGTTTACAAATGTCAAATAGCTATGAGTTTACATTGTTTTGGGCTCCATCTTCTTGGATATTCATATAAAATTACCCATTATTGGCATAACTGATGACTGTTTGAACATATGATATAAAATTGGATTGGAAAACGGATTACCAAGGTATTTTTTAAAGTAAAAATATGGTAAGTATAAAAATTATTGAGTGTAATAGGTTATGTGCCAATATCAAGAGAATGTTTATATTTATACTATATTATTAAAATTGTGTTTTGAGTTCTACCGTTGTTTATTATATTTTAGGGTGTATTTATTTTTATAAATGAGAGTAATTAATAGTAATATTTAAACTTATAAGACAATGATAGTCAAAGATCATGTAAAATAAATACTATTAAATTCGAAATCTAGATGTTATGCCATATAAGTTAGAGTTATGCAAAGTTTTCTTTTTCTAATGATACCACTGCTTTACTTCTATGTGTACATTAAATTTTATACAATATTTGATTAAAAATGTTCATTTGATGTCCTGGTAATTACAAAAAAAAAATGTTGATATGGAATATATAAAATTTTTGCTGCTTGCTACTTGTGGTATTGATAGATTTTTGAAAATATGCCACTATAATATATAATATGACATTGCAAATGTGATCATTACTTTCCATTATATTATATCCCACAATTATTCAGTGTATATTAGTGGAAATACTCAACACTATGTTGTATTACTAAGTAAAAATACGGTATCAACATAGTGAATCACATGCAATTTACTGTGTTTTCACTTAGTATGCTTGAATCTTATGGCCTATTAATTTCCAGGATTTAGACTCAATCGGTTGCATAAATATCAGCTGTTTCGTAAAAATCTAAAACCCACTCTGTGGAGCCATATACTCTATTGTCTATAAGAAATTGTGATTTACCATACACTATACTTAAAAGTTTTTCCATCATGATCCAATGGATAGTACATGTAACATCATAAATCAAGGATGACAGATTTGAAAATATAATATTTATGATATTTTATGTGAAATGGTGTTGTAAGTTACCTCGATATACTCAGCCTATTTTATAACAAATATTTTTTGACATTCACTAGACCACAACCATAAAATCAAAAGCAAATCATTTATCAAATATATAGTGCATAGTGAATTTTTAGTTTTAAAAATGTCAACAATCATTAAATTAAGACATAAATAAGAGCTACAGTATATGGATATATTTTTTAACATGGTGATTTAATAATCAATCAAATAACTATTATATGTTGATTTTATGACAAAAATAAATTCCACTAACAATACAGTTTGATAAGATAACAAAAGCGTTAAAACAAGAAATGTAATAAAATGAATGTTAATGTTTTATAAGAAAATTATAAATATCTAGAATGTGAGAAGTTACTTTTCTAAAATACTTAATTTATTATTACATACAGGTAGTCGACAACTTACGACCACAATTGGTTTGATAAACAGGTCGTAAGTCGGCTTATGCGATAATTTCAGTACATATGTAAATTATAGTGCATGATGACATTATAAGACTGTTTTCCATGTTCTTTATAACTAGTCTATCACCACTGTCATGTATCTGATTTCTCTATGGATTCTTTTTTTAAAATTTATTTATAGTATGTTTTTGTTTTCTTTATCATTAGCATTCCTAATATTTGAATATCTTTACAAAACACATGTTTTTTTATTTTTGTATTTGTTAAGATTAAGTAAAAAATTGCTACAGTTAAATTCGTTAAATATTATAATATTATTAAACATATGAACATACAAAATGCAAGTGTTTGTTCTACATATAAACTTTTTATTAACTGCTTGTTTGTTTATTTTTGTATTGCATAATTACCATAATTTTTCTTTTCTGATTAATAGCCTTTCTTTGCTTCTTGGCAGGTCGAGAAATTGATATTTTCATTTTCGTAGACCATCTCGGAAACGTTTAAAAATGCTTATAATACAGAGACAACTCTTGAATGTGTTTCAGAACATTTAAACTGTGAGTTAGCGCAGGCGGGTAACTGATGGCGTATTGTACTCGTCAAGTCGAACAATCGTAAGTCGTATAGGTCGTAAGTCAACGGCTACCTGTATTTGAAATCAAATGAAACTGGGGAAATACAATGAAAATTTTTCTGTGAGTTTTTCTTCCCTACATTTCAAATCTTTTTATAAATATAAATAAATAAATAAAGAAATTTGATCAATTATTATTCATGTATTTCAGTTTCGCAAAGTACTCGCAATTGATATTATTTTATTTTCTAAATCAGTAGTCAATAATATTACTATAAATGTTTTTTTCTATGAGATATGAACAGTTAACTATTAAGTCTTGTAAAAAAATCTGCTAAATCTTCTTATTCCAGAAATCCACATAATCCAAAATACTTGGAGAGCATATAATATTTTTCAGCTATTTTCTAGAAAAATCAGTGTTTGTATAGAAGCATAGGAGTATAAAAAATGCATTATTTAAAAAAAGTATAAATAAATAAGGCACATTTGTACAATTTATTTCACCCATCTGCCTAAAATAAAGTTACCTTAAATAACTCAGTAAGGCTTAAACCATAACATAGCATATTAATTTAAATTATCTTTTTGGCTACTTTAAGTAAGTAGGTAGTCCTTAAAAATTGTTTATATTTTGGACCTAATTAAAAAAAATTGAATAAACTGAGTTGACTATATTAGTCAAAATAATGAATGTCTCCTATGTTCAATGGTTTAATTACTGTAATATGATTTTTGTAAATATTTTGTTAAGTAGATGTAAATATATTTTAAAATAAAGAAT
>JAGVSQ010004136.1:0-20035 GCA_022683975.1 Rhyacophila evoluta
TGTATGTCGTGTTGTCAATGTATTAAACTAATAATTTGTGATATTACAACATGTAGAAAGTAAATAAAAATCTATAAATAAATCTATTAATATTACTACAGAAAATATTTACTCTATCCAATTCAATATAAACTGTATTTTTCATTACACGCTTTACATTTAGAGGACTATGGATAAACTGATGGTAAGCGTATAAATTCAAAAATTTACCAAAATCATGCCTAGAAAACGTTACTTTATCCATAAATTATTTATTGATACCATGATGTTGATACTACGATTTATAAATAGGAACAAGAAATGGAGAAACAGAAGCTGCTCTTCCATCAAGCTCGCCTTGCTAATCGGGGAGTCGCTGAAATGGTTTTACTGCATATCTCAGCTTCAAAGGGAGTGCCTAGTGACATGGTCATGAAAACTTTGGAACTTGGAATTAGTGTTTTGAGAGGTGGCAACATTGACATCCAAATGGTACACCATTTTTTTTAAATTTTAATTCATATTTTTCTTTGTAATATATTTTTTATGTAGACTAATGATAAATATATATTCTCTAATCTTATATTTTGTTTGAAATAAATATACTTTACGATACCCACAGTTTCTTTATCATCTGCAAAACTCTTCAAACATCCAAACACATTTCATGTGTAAACCTAATATTTACTCAACTTTCTTTTCTTCATTCAACTTAACTTACACATATTAAACTTCTCATTTTTATTATGAATATAATTTGTACTTTATAGGGTATGTTAAATCATCTGAAAGAGAAAAAAGATGTTGGATTCTTCACATCCATTGCTGGTCTCATGAACTCTTGTTCCGTTCTGGACTTGGATGCCTTTGAGAGAAACACCAAAGCTGAAGGTAATGCACATAAAAACTACATATATTTGGTTTTTAAACTATATCTGTAATTCAGAACATTATTTAACTATTTGTTTATTCATTGATTCATTCAATTTTGTGAAAAACAATCTCTCAATATAAGTCTTCGCATTGCAGAGATCTGTTTGCTCCACGCTCGACGAGCATATGGTTAAAATATATAAAATGCCTAAAATCAGATTTTAATGTAAATTTTAGGTCTTGGGGTGGGTCTGGAAGGAGCAGCTGGTGAGAAGAATATGCATGATGCAGAGTTTACATGCGCCCTATTCCGATTCATTCAACTGACTTGTGAAGGCCACAACTTAGGTAAGATTTATATGTACAATAGATAAATATCTAGCGCACTTTTACACAGTGTATGCTCAAAATTTCAAAAGAACACTCCAAAACGGGAACATAAATGTTTTGTCCAGTAGATGCCATTTAGTGATTTTCTGAAATTTTAATGTTTACAATAAAAATGACAAAATGGTTTGAAAAACACTTCAAAGAGATTAACTGACAACCAATTCTCATAAAAATAATCTCTCAAAAAAAATATTTACAATATATGCTCCACTTTCGCAGTGGGCATGGTGAAAAAATGATTTAACATATTTTTTCAATTATTTACATAATATATTATAATATTTCACAGAATGGCAAAACTACTTAAGAACACAAGCTGGTAATACAACAACCGTGAACGTGGTCATCTGTACTGTTGATTATCTGCTGAGGCTCCAAGAATCCATCATGGACTTCTATTGGCATTACTCAAGCAAGGTGAGTCGTATTTAGCTTCAGTTCAATCAAATTTGAGAAATCAATTATTCTACTTAGTTGAGATATATAATATTATCTTAATTCCATTTAAGTTTTGTTTCTTAATTTTACATGGATTAAGCAGCTATAAATTCTGAATAATTGGTTTAATAAATTATGGCGACATGCTATAAACTCCTTTTTTGCTAATCAACCAAACTCACATTTCATTTTTAATCAACAGGAACTTATTGATCCAGCCGGTAAAGCAAACTTCTTCAAAGCCATTGGAGTGGCCAGTCAAGTATTCAACACGCTTACTGAAGTCATTCAGGGTCCCTGTACACAGAATCAGCAAGCCCTGGCACACTCCAGGTACATTGACAGTAATCTCTAAATAATTTAATTTTAGACTAAATGTGCCTGTTAATAATATGCTTTAGCAACACAGATCACCGGACCATATCTCAAAGCTGCATATTTTTTTCCTCCACATTCGATGCACTCACGTCTAATACAACGTATGGAGAACTGCCTTTTAAATGACTTGAGTTTTATCTTATTATACAGGCTGTGGGATGCTGTGGGCGGTTTCTTGTTCTTGTTCTCTCACATGCAAGATAAACTGTCAAAGCATTCTTCTCAAGTAGATCTGCTTAAAGAACTTCTCAACCTTCAAAAGGATATGATTACTATGATGCTCTCTATGCTTGAAGGAAACGTTGTCAATGGTGAGTAATACACTAAAATATTTTAAGCATTTCGCTTGATAAATACCAGTACTGATTGTGTGGTACATTTGTTCATACAAATCAATATTTTATTGTTACAGGCACCATTGGTAAACAAATGGTTGATACATTGGTAGAATCAGCGTCAAATGTAGAGTTGATCCTAAAATACTTTGACATGTTCCTGAAGTTAAAAGACCTCACATCTAGCCCCAATTTCATGGAAATTGACCTCAATAATGATGGATGGGTCCTCCCTAAAGATTTCAGAGAGAAAATGGAACAACAGAAAAGCTATACACCGTAAGCCTTCTTATTTGATTAATTTTATTTTTATATGCCATTCTCATGTGGAACAAACTATTAAATAAAAAATATGGTTAAAAGCAGTACATAGAAAGTATTTAATATCTTTTATGATTTATTATAGGGAGGAGATCGACTTCTTGTTGATGTGTTGTGAGACAAACCATGATGGTAAAATTGACTATGTTGGATTTTGTGATCGGTTCCATGAACCTGCCAAAGAAATTGGTTTTAATCTTGCTGTTCTTCTCACCAACCTTTCCGAGCATATGCCCAATGAACCAAGGTGACCATAATTGTTTATATTTTATTGTAAGAAAATATCAATAAAAACACATCTTTCATAAATTAAAAATATTGTATAGCCATTTGTGATTTTAACTATATTTTTTTTTCATTAGATTGGCACGCTTCTTAGAGACTGCAGGTTCAGTTTTGAACTATTTTGAACCGTTCTTAGGACGTATTGAAATCATGGGTGGAGCCAAAAGAATCGAAAGAGTTTACTTTGAAATCAAGGAGTCTAACATTGAACAGTGGGAAAAACCACAAATCAAGGCAAGTTTAAACAATGTCAAAACATGTTAAATCTTTACTGAAAACAATTTCCCAATTCTTATTGAGATTTTTTTGACAGGAATCAAAGCGAGCTTTCTTCTACAGTATAGTCACAGAGGGTGGCGACAAGGAAAAATTAGAAGCATTCGTTAACTTTTGTGAGGATGCCATCTTTGAAATGACGCATGCTTCAGGATTGATGGCTCAAGAAGAATCTGGAGGTGGTCCGCGAAATAGGGAAGCTGCATATACAACATACATGAGTGAAGAAGATGAGGAAAGGTATACTGAAATTTATATTCGCCAACTAAAGTAAAGGTCATAGATTTTCATATAAACCATCCATACAATATAATGTGAAATTAAACAGACATTATTAATTATTTTCAGAGGAACAAAGGACCCGATTCGCCGAGGAATCCAAGCGTGTAAAGACGGAATGTATTTCTTTTTGGCAATGATATCTCCCTCCAATATCAAACAACAGATAGCTGCATTATCCCAAATGTCGCCTGCTCAAATTTTCATTGGTTTCTTCAAAGTTATCTTCTACATGTTCTACTACTTTGGATACAGTATAGCAGCAGTCATCAAGTGAGTCGAATTTTATTTAATATTAACATTAAGTCAACTGATATTTTCAGAGGTTTATATTTGCCAATCATATTTTCATAATGTAGTAAGTAATTTAATTAGAATTGTTTTTTAATCTTAAATTTGAAACCATTAAAACATTTTAAAAAATATTATCAACTTAGCATATAAATTTAAATGAAATTTTCAATTCATTACAATGAATACATGAGTCGCCTAGTTGCAAAAAGCACTCTGGATTTCATGACCAATAAATAGTATAGGTAACATTTAGCATTCAGAACTAATTTAACCAAACTTACTTTCAAATGCTAAATGTTACCACCTTTACTGTTGGTCAATAGCCCACTGATTTACCAAGAGTATTATCAAATGTGTGTAAATATATGTCGTAAAAACTTTTGGCACCATTCATCAAAATATTTAAGTGTGGATTAGGCATTTAGTTAAATTTTCTGTGACAACAGTTTTAAAAAAATTTCAATAATTATACCAAATAAAATTTTTAAACATTCAATGCTGCTCTATGAATGCCAGAGTAAAAATGTAAGTTTAGTTGCTTTTTTCATTGTAATGTATTCTTAATATTTATTAAGCTCTATAACTGTTTATGTTTCTGCAACTCAAAATATTACATACAATCACATAAATAAAAGACATAGTTTGAATGTATCAATAAACTATTTCCAGGTACATCTTCGGCATTCTCTTGGGACTGATGAGAGGACCACAGACTGAAGAAGTGATCCCTGAAATCACCGAGGAGGAAAAAATCGGTCAGTTCAGGATACGCTCTAACAAACAAAGTAAGACAGACCAAACACAATTTTATTCAAGCCTGGCTCCAATATGCTGCTGCAATCTACAAAACTGTTGGCTTATGAGGCAGTGGCACATTATAGACTAACAATAACTTAATCTTCGTCAAAGGAATGCGTACTTAGTGTTATATTATTATTGTTTCACTCGTTGTGCACATTTCTGTTCATCGTGCTTTTAATTGTTGCAACGATCAACCTTCCTAAACATTGATATTTTAAAATATTGACTGAAGATACCTAATAGAAATTGATTGTAAACCAAAGACTATACAAAATATAAATACTACAAAATAGATACTTACACACTTTAGTGACCTGGATTCTGTTTTTTGGTGTCACACTAAATGTTTATGATTGATATCAAAGGATACACTGACAAAAAAATTAACAAATACACTTTTTATTCATCAACAAAACATAATTTTAACCTTAAAAATAAAATTATCATCAACTACAAGACAGTAAAATCAGCATAAACACCTTAATATTTTATATCATTGGAGAATATTTGAGTAAGATAATTTTCCCAATATGGTGGAGTTGCTTAATAAGTTTTTCTATTTAAATGTCAGTTTTCCACAATAGAATTCAAAGTTCATTATGTTGTCGTTGTCAATGTTATTACAGTATCTATCATTATTAGTGTTGTTTTTTCATTTTCATAAATGGATATTATTATTTTCATTGTCATCTTTTCACATCTAAATCTTCAATTTATTAGTGTTTCAATGTTGCTTGTTCTGTTGTCAATGTTTTTATGTTTATGATTGTACGATACTCGTCCCTTGTCTTCTTTATAATCACAACATTCCAGCTTATTGAAAATGGAAAAATAAATATCAAGCAATTAGTAGAAATTCATTGATTCTCAAGTATGTATGCATTGGTTTCATAGTCTCATATAATAGGTATATGGATCTTCTCTGTCTTCATAATTTTAAGAATTATTGTGACAGATTTTTTTACATTACGGAGTGAATTTCTTCACAATGTTGAGACAGCAGACTTCTTAAAAAATGGGTGTAAAGTTTAATGGTAAGCAAATTGTAACCCAAATGTAATAATGTCTATAGTAAAATAAAGATGAGAATTCTATAAAAATGACATAAAAAAAACTTACACGCATATATTTTAACTTATGCAAATTTAAACAAAATAAATTAAAATTTTAAACATATCGTTGATGTTATATTGCATTCAAGAGATTATCATTTTAGAGTATACTTATTGTATATACAATGCCGTTTATGCGATGGTATCCAACACTGAATGTTTTATGAGAATTATTTCCACCATTTCAATTCACAGGCAGAGATGTTTTATAAGAATTGATTTAAATTAAGTTTTACATTTATAATTTCTTACAGTTATTTATTTTATCAATAAATGTCAACTTGACGCGATCTTATGAACAACTTCGGACCTTCTTTGATACCCCAACAATCACGAAAAGCTCCGATTTTTTATGACAAATGTGTATGCGAATACTATGAACATGAAAATATATAATATTTGAAAAAATGTAGAAACTTTGATTACAAAAACAGTACTATAAAGAAGAATGCTGTTTTAGCACAACATTAATATTGAAAAGATTTAAGTTTTTTTTTTTATTTTGCTTTTACAGCTAAATAATAAGCTTCAAAATTACTACCATAAAATTGAATGAAATTATCCCAAAATACATATAACTTTAGGAGTAGCATGAGCCATAAATAAAAAAATGTAGTGACCGTATCGTAGAAATGTTGTGTAGATCAAAATAAGTATAACATTAGTTTTAATGCTAGGTAGCTACAGAATTTAGAAATTAACATTCGTAGATACTCATGTTTAATTGACTACTTCAAAATTATAACAAAAATTGCTTACCTCCCTCATTTTTTTTCACTAGTAAAAAAACAGATTATTATTTGGATTTTAAAAATAAATATCGAAACATTAAACTTTTTGTTTTGTATTCATACGCATAACTTTTGTATTTCTATACACATAATGACACAAAAACAAACTATGACTCAACACTTATATCAACATTTTCACGATGATGTTTTAGACATCACACATAACATAATCCTCGAGTATTGAATTTTTCACTGTATGATAACTATCAATTTAAGCCAATATTCATATGTATACTCATTTAAATTGTCAAAATTTCTTATTTCTAGCTACAATAAATAAAATAATTCACAGATCACTGCGAAATAATTACCCTACATACATTAATACTATATTATTTACCAAATTTCCTAATTCATTTCATTCAGTTTTCATTCTCTTGCATATGTCGATATCATATAATATGTGTAAAATTTAATTTAATAACTCATTCAAGATAATTCATTTCAAAAGTTCAATCATACTTTAATGCTTCTCTTCAGCATGAAAATAATTTTAATTGACATAATTTCAGGCCCTACAAAACATCTCCCTGCGTTGCCGCCGGCTCCGGAAGATACAGGATTACAAGTCTCTGCTTTTGGATTGGATATTTCTAAAGAAGATGGACAGTGAGTAAAATATCTATCAGAAATAAAACAACCAGCCTATTTGATGGCTTTTCTCCTCTTATTTTGACTAATAAGTAATTTATGCCGTATTGTATTTTATATGAAAACACAAATGGACCATAATCTGCCACATGGGATAAAATGTTAATGTTTTATATTTGTTTAATACACTTTAATTAGTTTTGATTTCTAAAAGTCAGTATATCCTGTTGATAGATTTATAATTAACATCATAATTTCCACCTGTTACTCTTTCTTTTTACAAATCTTTCATTATGAATATTTTTATTTATTTCATTAAATTAGCTAACACAGGTCAAACTGTAATATCATCTATTCAAATACATTTAAAATAGAACATTACTGTTATTAAGTTTTTGTGAAATTTCTATATATTTTGTTTAGGATAAAGGTACTGCCTCATGAGTCACCAAACCTGTCACCAACTTCATCAGGTGAAGAAGGAGAAACTTCTGTTGAAGAAGGAGTAGAAGGAGAGGAAGGTGCCACCCCTGCTGAACCTCCACCATCTCTCATCGACTTACTCGGGTTATTTGACTATATTAATAATAAATTTTTAAAAAATAATTAATTCTATCAATACACATCTATATTTTTAATATAATATCATTCACTCTTTTCATCATTAAAGCTTCTACTATTTCGTAGTAGATTTGCTATTTTGTATTTTGATTATTTACAATAACCTGATACTACTTTTTGAAATATTTGAAATATTTGAAAGATGAAACCTCGAAAAACTCAAATACTATTCAACCATAATGTTGAACATATATTGTAATAGAAAATTAGTTCGATTGTCACAGCAATAATTATTACTTAATTTTTCTATTTATATTTATCTGTAGTACATTAAAGCACATATTTTGTTTTTCTTTTCAGAGGGGAAGCTGCTAAACGACAAGCTTTGGAAAGAAGTGAGGCCCAACAGGCCCAACAAGCTGCAATGTCTGCAATTGAGGCAGAAAGCAAAAAGGTATGTTCAGCGTGTTCAGATTAAATCGTGAACTGCGTACTATGTACTATGTAAAACAGTATTCTAAAAAAACCTCACGTTTTTAAATACCTCAGTTGATTTTGAAGCTGAGATTTCATGTAATGAATTGTACCAAAAATGAATTTATCTTTTTTTAGGTGACAGTGCCCCAACCTTCGGCACTGTCTCAAATAGACCTGTCCCAGTACACACACCGTGCTGTTTCTTTCCTGGCAAGAAACTTCTATAATCTCAAATATGTGGCTCTTGTTCTGGCTTTCTGTATTAACTTCATGCTACTCTTCTACAAGGTAAGAGAAAATATTGTTAGTGTCAGTTAAATTGGTTAGAATATTTTTTAAATTTTCTACAAGTTGAGGATTTGAATCTCATAATTATATCGCAAAATGGTGTTGCAAAATAACCATTAACCAATCTACTTTTATGGTAATGTCTTTTAATCCCAATTTGAAACCTAAATGGTGATTTTGCTATAAGTATTTTATATCCTATTATGTTTAAATTTCTAGGTAACAACATTGGGTGAAGATGATGATGATAATGAAGGAAGTGGCGATAGTTTGGCAGATATTTTAGTTGGCTCTGGCTCAGGATCTGGATCAGGCTCTGGTTCTGGTTCAGGTTCTGGTGATGGTAAGTTGATTTTATTTTTAAATATCATTAATAACTGTAACCAACCAAATATAGTTTAGCTTGTTACACCTTAATAAATAAATATGTCATAGATTTTCAGTGGTTATTGTATTTACAGGTGGCAGTGGAGAAAATAGTAGTGCTGAAGAAGATGATCCTATAGAACTTGTACATGTAAATGAAGATTTCTTCTACATGGAACATGTAATGAGACTTGCCGCCGCCCTTCATTCTCTCTGCTCACTGGCCATGCTTATTGCTTACTATCACCTCAAAGTATGAATATTCCACCTTATACATAACCCATCTCTTCAACTCACATCAATTATTTAGAATATTCACTCATTTCAAAACACCACCTTTATGGAGTTTCATGGTTACGCAAATTATGCATTAATTTATATAGATTTTATTAGTTAAATTAATTCATGTTTTGAAAAAATATATTATTTCTAATGTCAAATTCATTTTAATAATATAGTAGTTAATTTGCTGAATAAATACCTGTATCATTTACTGGTATATTTTCAATTTATCATTTATATGTCAAATATTGATTTTCTAAATGTAATATATTTATTAATTAGGTTCCTCTAGCCATATTCAAGCGAGAAAAGGAAATTGCAAGACGACTGGAATTCGATGGACTCTATGTTGCAGAACAACCTGAAGATGATGACATAAAAAGTCACTGGGACAAATTGGTGATAAGCGCAAAGTAAGAAATGCCACTCATTTTAATAAATATACTATATTATATTTTTAAATTCAATTATTAAAATTAATTTATAATAATAAGAATATTTCTCTCTCATCACATCCAACAACAGAGTTATATCCACCAAACGAGACTCTCCGGCAGCTGGCACATTATCAGCAGGGTCCACAACAGTGATCGTTTTCTCATTCTAAAGATCATCTCTCATTATTGTAGATTGGCACGCCAATAAACGAGTGTCTTTTGAACTGGTGTACATTACTTAATATATTTTCATGATTGATTTTTACTTAATTGATTACCTCCCTAAGCGAAGCAAATCCTGCCCCTATCTCTATTTTCCAACACCAACCATGAACGTAAAGTGGTAGAAAAGGTGCTTAAGTTGTATGGTGCATCTGAACTTGTATGAAATCATATTTTATTACATTATATAAATTATATTTTGAAGCATGCATTGAAATTTTTTGTACTTACATTTCAGATCATTCCCTGTAAATTACTGGGACAAATTTGTAAAAAAGAAGGTCCGCCAAAAGTATTCCGAGTCCTATGACTTTGACTCAATTTCAAATCTACTTGGCATGGAAAAGACATCATTCTCATCACAGGAGGAAGAAGGCAGTGGGCTCTTGCACTTGTGAGTAAAATTCATAGTCAATCCATCACAACACCGAATTTGCCTAACTTATGAATTCCTACTCTTACTATAATTGTTGAATAGTTGATTGTATCTGTATTATTTATGAGAAGCTTTTCAACTAAGTGAGCTACTGCTTTCGAAATTAGGGCTCTTTGAATGAGAAACTATTTATCTATTAGTCTCATTATATATTTTAGCTGCAATTTGAACATTCCATATAATTTATTCAGATTCCTCTCATAATTCATTTATTACAATAGAATTACAGAATTTAATAGAATAAATAAAATAGACTCCCTGTTTATGGATCATAATTGATCAAAATTAATACGTGCATTTGAGGGCAGCTTTTTGTTTCAGTATACACTCGAACCTCACATAAGACGGTTATGTGGCAGAGAGTATATTACTTAGTTATGTTATTTGACATTTTATTTATTTTGAAAAGAGAAAAGCATTGTCGTAATAAATTGTAATGTTTATTTCAGTATTTTGACAATTGATTGGCGCTACCAGGTATGGAAAGCCGGTGTGACAATCACTGACAATTCATTCTTATATTCCCTGTGGTACTTCACATTTTCTGTGATGGGAAACTTCAACAACTTCTTCTTTGCTGCCCATCTTTTGGATGTCGCTGTTGGCTTCAAAACTCTGAGAACTATTCTTCAATCTGTAACACATAATGGAAAACAGGTAAATAAACAGCTAATACAAATAAAATAGACATTTACAAACTGTTATTGAATCCAAATATCATATAGGGCTAAGCTAGTATCACACGATATGGAAAACCCAAACACATAATAGCTATTGTATACATAATAATGATATTGAATCATATACCATATTCAGCAAAAGATTGTATGCCTTAAAGATGAATTCTCCTAGGGGAGGTATTTTTTTTAAACATCTCAGCTTTGTTTAATAAATTAATTTGAAATTAAAAGTGTATGTATATTATAAATGTCAAAAATAAATATTTACAATGCGAGGAGGAACATAGAGACCCATATACTCCATTTCTGGAGTGGCTATTTCCACGCTGTTGAGTTTTAAAGTGGACATGGTAAAAGAAAAGGATCATATACTATGTTGAAAGAAACCTCCATTAGTTAAAACAAAAAATGACAATGTTCTTCACAAAGTAAACAGTGAGATAAACTAGTTAGTTTATTTCTTTATTTTACAACACCACCAGGCTAATAAACATAATTTAATCTTTTTTCCAGTTGGTGTTGACTGTGATGCTGCTAACAATCATTGTATACATCTATACAGTAATAGCCTTCAACTTCTTTAGAAAGTTCTACGTCAACGATGAGGAAGAGGGTGAAGATCCAGATAAAAAATGTCATGATATGGCAACGGTAAATTAACTTCATAAGAATAACATCATTTCTTTCATTGGATAATATTTTTAATTCATTGAAAATATGGGATATATTTTTATATCAAATATAGTAGTGTTGCACTGAGACTAGTCAAACTTTTTAACTCTTACAGACATAGAATTATTTTAGTTAAATAAAAGCAAAACTTTGGAAGGTAAATTGGTGGGTCATCTTGCATTTATTAAAAATGCCACTTAATTGTTTACAGTGCTTCGTGTTCCACTTATACAAAGGTGTAAGAGCGGGTGGTGGTATTGGAGATGAAATTGGAGATCCAGATGGAGACGATTATGAATTCTATCGTATTATGTTTGATATCACTTTCTTCTTCTTCATCATTGTCATTCTACTTGCCATCATTCAAGGTCAGTTCTATCATATCTTACACTATTTTCTCTTACACATCTAGAACCAAATCTTAAAATGATTTTAATAATCATTTAAAATAAAACTATGGTTAAACTTCAAACTTTCACTCTAAAGAAGACAAAAGGAAAAATATCCAGAATTAATGAAATGAAAAAATTAATATTTTTTAGATTCAAAATGAATTTGGATTTATAGTAAAGTTTAATGCATCCCCGTGAAAGCTTGGGTTGTGTGACTGGGAAATTTTGAATCCGTATACCTATTGGAAGCACATTATCAATCGGGCTAACTATATCTAAGATATTTTTGATATTTTTATTTTTATAGATCTGTGCTATGTTTTATAACCTTTTAATACAAGTCTTATTGCTATTTGATGTATTTGGTTTCAGGTTTGATCATTGATGCCTTTGGAGAACTTCGTGATCAACTGGAGTCCGTCAAAGAAGACATGGAAAGCAATTGCTTTATTTGTGGAACAGGAAAAGATTACTTTGATAAAGTAAGCATTAACACAATCAATTGCTTTTAATATTGTTTTCATTCATCATCATTTTCATGTGATGACTTTTCAACCATGTCCTCTACGAATGTAGAACAAAGACTTATTTTGGCGAATTATTTTTCAAAAGGATTGGTCATCAGCCAACCACTTACCCTGTTACTTGCATTTTTCAATTTTATGCAGAATTTGTAACTGAGACTTCCAATGTCAATACAAACTTAGGGCCTAAAGGTAATGAATATGTGTTTTTAAATATCGATTTGTAATTCTTTTTTAGGTTCCTCACGGATTTGATACTCACGTCCAAAGAGAACACAATTTGGCCAATTACATGTTCTTCCTTATGCATCTCATCAACAAACCAGATACTGAGTATACAGGTAAATTATTACACCATTCATTTCCATAACCATGATTAACCATTGTAATTTTTCATAATGATATCCGCAAAATCAACTAGCACTATCTTCATAAATAAAAAATTTAAGAGAGTCAAAAAAACTTGACTGAAATCATTGAATAATAAATCAATTAATTGAACTAATGCAATAACAATGTTATAGAATGATGGCAATAACAAAATTGAGGGTACTTAAAAAATAGTCTGCGTGAGAAAAATTAGATCTTCTGTAATCTTAATTGTTATCGTTGTGCTCTGAATCTAAAATATTATTTTAAAAAATAGGCTCATATAACAGGGTTACATTTGTCTTAATTGTTTAATAATATTAAAAATCTAATCATACTTCATTAATAAATATTGCAATTATTTCTCTATGAAATTTTATTAGTTTTATTTCATTATAGCAATTGGCAACACCTGTCCATAGTAAATGTCTATTTTTCTTTTATAGGTCAAGAAACGTTTGTGTGGAATATGTACCAACAAAGATGTTGGGACTTCTTCCCAGTAGGAGACTGCTTCAGGAAACAAAATGACGATACCGCGGGAGAATAAAATCCCTTTGCTCAATAACTATTTCAATTCTTCGATGCATTTCCTCACAACATATCAACATAATCATTTTTACTACCTATTTGAAAACCGAGAGTCAGAATTGCAAAGGTCCAGAGGTTAACATAGACAAACTTTCAAAGGTGCATAAATAAACCAATACTAGTTTACGTAGGCTCTCGATTTATGATAGATAATGGGTCTTGGTAAAACATGTGAGCATAGGCACCACAAGTAAAACTATTAAATATTTTAGTAGTTTCTTGTGGGTATGTGATTAATTATTGTCTATGACGCTGCATAATATATTTAAAATGTTTTTATGAATCTTTTGTACGTTATTATTTTTATTTAATTATCCTAAATCTAAATGCATTCGCTGAGCATAGATTCAGCGGTATTTTTGAAAATGCATCTAAATTAAACCATTTCGCTCATTCAAAAGTAATTTAATTTTTTCTTAAAAATTTACAATATTCAATAATTAACTAGTTTAATAATACTTTTAAGAAAATTTTTCCCTTCTATGATATAAACAACCATTATATTCTAATAAAAATTGTTTTTATTTCCTAATCCATCTAATATATTGTATTTATTATTTGCTATTGCAATTTTATAAATATGGTTCTTTTATTTAAGACTAAATACGGTGAAAATAAAATATCAAATAATGTTCTCCTTCTCTAGGACCAACATCAAACACAAGTTCATAATTTTACTAAAATATTTAATGTGTATTGTTGAAAATCATATCTCAGTATATCGGATTTCTTTTCCAAAATCACCAATTACTCCACTGCAAGCATTTGAGTAATTCAAAATGACGTTGCTGTTATGAATTTTGTAAAGGATTATAAAAGTGTATTATTTATAATTAAACATTTGTTTTTTCTTGTTTATGATATTTTTATTTATTTTAATTGTAAGATGATACTAATAAGAAATTTTTGTAATGTTGTTTGCAGTAGATTACAATATTTACATATGATATATTTTGATTGAAAAGTAAATATAGAAATCTATCTACACAATATCAAAATCATTTTAGATGGTAAATAAAAAACATGTATATAAATAATTTTACCTTTATTATATTATATTAAATGACATTAGATAGTTAAATAATATTTCCACTCAAAAGTCAATTTTAGTAATATTAAAAAAGTGCTTTTCGATGCTATCGTAATAACAGTTTATTATGATTAATGAAGGTCCAGTTTTTGTTTTGAATTTGCAATAAACTATCTAGATTAACACATTTTCTTTACAAGAATTCAGGTGATAAATTCCTGATTTATCTTCCATATCTAAATTCTCTGGAAAGAATGAAAAATTGTAACCTAACTTGTCGGATAATTAATACTTTTTACAATAATTGGTCATCTATAATCAATTTATAGAAGTGTACTTTTTTATATTCAAATCAATCAACATACTCTTAACAAACACAAAAGTAAATTATTTTCCTATTATCAGACATTTTTAAAGAAAATTCATTCACCAATTGATAGATGGGGCCTTATCATAATATGAATTTGTTTTATTTGAATTTTTAAAATAAAATATTTCAAACTCATAAACTCTGGAGTTTTGTATTAGTATTTAGTTAATATATTATAATAAATATAAATCTTCTTTTTGAATCTGTTAAATCATAATTACCTTTGTGATTTTATGTTATTGAAGGTCTTTGAGATTTTAGATTGAGAGGTGATTTTACTATAACACATAGGCTCCCGATCCTCTTTGTCCTACTGCTCCCTTTTCGAAAAGAAACCACTCATCTTACAGAGTGTAATTATTAATATCTATATACTATTTATTATAAAAAAAACTAGCAACCCCCCCCCCCCCCACACTCCCAATACCTGAACAACCTTATCCAACCAATCCCTAGACCAGGGGATCCCAACCTTTTTGTATTCTAGAGCACATTCTAAAATATCGGTAGTGTGGCGGGCACCACTTATCTGGCTAGACAAGTTGCGACAAGTACTGTCAGCAAAGGAACCACTCATACATAATATCACAAACATACAAACATATTTAATAAGCCTAGACACTCAAAAAAATCAAAACTCTCAATAATTCACATTTTTAATTAATGTTAAAAAAAAAAATCTGTCTCGGTTGAATAGTGGCGGGCACATCCGAATCGTTCCGCGGGCACGGGGTTGGGAACCTCTGCCCTAGACAACCTCAGCAACCACAGGAGGGCAGTACCACCCACTGGGAACCTATGCTATATAAAATCAGTGTATGAATCGCTTTTGTAGCCAAGAGAGTAAGTAATTCAGCAACAGAAGTTACAGCTTCAAATCGTGTAGTTATATTTAAAAAAGTACAATATAATTTAAAATACAAGACAGTTTTTCAATGAAAACAGGCTGTCAAAAAACAAGTATCTTTGTTGTAAAAATTTAAATGTTCCACATTCAGAACCGACATAACGTGGCAAAATATAAATAATGTATAATGGATCAAGTAGGTGACTCAAAGAATATTGAAGTATTATCACGTACATATCCAATATATAATGTATGTATGTATATATCCAAATAATTTATCTACGGAAAAAAATAATATGCAGGTGCATATCGTAAATTACTAATAGGTAAGAGATAACATTATTCAATTTTAGGTATAGAAAGGATACAACAAAACATCACTTTAGAATTAGTTTGTTGAATAAATCAACCGTCAAATGTTCAAGAGATGAAAAACAAATGTCATTCAAATACATACATATAATAAATATGAAAGTATCTATTTTTAAGCCCATATGATTTCTGTGTTTTAGAAAAATAAAATTACAGTATGTAATATTATATATTATCTCATTAATTGAAAATATATTTTGTTTTCCAAATCACATTTTGTGGATATTCAATAAACCAATCTTTAAAGCAATGAAAAGCCATAATAATAATCCGCCCAATGTTTCTTGGCTAACAAGACCAGGGTATATATTTTGAGATCCATTAAATAAGTAGTGACAGTTTAAAAATTTTAACATTTTTTGGAAATTGTAAAGAATTTGAATATCGTTAACAATGAAAATTTATAATATGTCCAGGTCGTATTGACTTTTTTTTATTTTCAATATTGTAGAGGTAGATAAGCGATAAATATTCAAACGTTTGTGCTATAAGTTATTATATTGGTTCATTAATTTGATTTTTTATTATTACACCCGATTGGAAACAACTCCACCCATAACAAAACATATTTTTAACCGTATAATAACAAACATTTTATTTTGAATTATCTGAAAACATTTTTTAGTGAAACATGCATTTTTTCAATAAAAACAATTTCAACTCTATTTTTTACTAGAAAAAAGTAAGGTGGAATGGATTCATTCCATTCATTCTACATTTTTAGGGAAATTTAATTTCGAATGCTTGCAATCGTTGGTGTAATGTCAAAGTCGAAAATCCTTGAAAAATGAAAACAAGTAGTAGATGTCTGCCAAAACAAATGAAATTTTTGTTTTTTTGAAAAATTTGGCCAACGGGTTTGTAAATAAAATGTTTTATTTGAGAAATTTGAAAGGTAAGAAAATATTTTTTTGACATGAGAAAATATTACATCAAAATACAGCTGATTGCTTATATCGTTATTCTAATTTTAGCCCAACGCTAACCTCCAAAAATAAACAAACGTAAATATGAGTTTCTTGCATAATTTTATTCGTAATGTAAGAATCCGTGCGCTGATCGAGGAGGCCTTAGTGAAAAATCGTGTGACATTGATTTTAAAGGATTATGATTTGGATACTCTTCCAGACGAGTTATTTTCGTGTCACGAATTACGTTTCCTGTTTTTGCATTATAACAAACTAAATACAATAGATTCTAGGATTCGAGAGTTAGTCGCTTTATCGAAATTGACTTTAGACTTTAACCGACTAAGAATATTACCAAAAGAGTTAGCTGAATTGACAGGATTGAAGGAGTTAAACCTCAACCACAATCCGCTAAAAAATCTATATCCTGAAATTAGCAAATTAGAAAATCTTGAAATATTGTGGTGCAATCACATTGAAATTGATGATCTTCCTGAAGAAATTTCGATGCTATCATTACTGGACACCCTCGGCTTGAGAGGGAATCTTCTGACAAAATTTCCAGAATGCCTATTAAACCTTAAATTGCTAAGGTAAGTACAGCTAATGCAATTTACACATATTAAGAATAGCATCAGAAAAAAATGTACACTAACTAGTTAGGCTAAGGAAAGTTAACTTAAAAAAGAACAGCTCGAGGTACAGGGAGATACTACAATATTTTTTTTATTTTTTCTTTTATGTAAAGGTTGCATTTAGGGTAAGATATAAAAATAACACATTAAGTTGGCAGTACTGCACTAATAAAGACTTACACCCACCTACACAATCAAGAAAACTTAATACATGTTTTATCAAACGAATGTAAGCTACAGGTGCCAAATTAGTATCAAAATTTAGCTTTTAAGTTTGAAAAATGGGTGGGCTGTGAAATTCGCTGCCAGGAAAAAGGATTTCTACAACATCAATTTAATTTATTTTTCTTAAATAGCTTATTAAATTATCATCAGATTGGGTAAATAATACAGAATTATTAGTCTTCGTGCACTTAAAGGGTGTACATTTAATATTTTGACAAAATTTGTCCCAAACCATTAGACATTAAATGTGCCTCCTGTGAAAAAAATCTATGTGGATTACGTCCTTTTTCCTTTCTGCAACCGATATACACGAGGAATACTAAATTAGTATAAATCTATTTTTGTATTCATAAACGTAATTTCTATAAAGATATGAAATTATTCTGTTTATCATTTTTTTGTTTTCAATTTAACTATTATGTTTTGTCAAATACTATATATGTACCTACTCTAATAAATGTATGTAAAAATATATTTTATTTTCAGATGGCTTACATTAGAAAACAATTTCATAAAAGAAATACCCGAAGATATAGATCGGTTAGAGTCTATAGTACATTTAAATCTTAAAAGAAATGAAATTAAAAGTATTCCCATAGCTATCACTAGATGTAAAGATCTTCAGTTTCTTTTTCTCTGCTTTAACCAGGTGATCTTAATGGTGCTTTCTATTTTTATATTGCTTCATTCATTTTGCGATATGAAATGCATATATTTGTTAATATTATATATCCTGAATCATATAGAGTACTTTTTTTAATTTATGCATTGCTTGGTGTATATAAATACAATGTATTTAGTTTTATATTTATATTTCAGATTAAAAGTATACCCACTGGAGATGATAAATGGGACCTTAGTGAAATGAAAGCGTTAATTTATATCGATATTCGAGACAATCCAATTATAAATCAACCATATCTTTCAGATTGCATAAGGGTAAATGAATTAATCCAGTAATATTTTTTTTTATATATACATTGTATCTTTAATAACACTAATGAAAACTAATTTTTATGAAATACTTTGCTGCCATGACAATATTGTAATTACATTGTAGAGTTTATTGTTGTAATTTATACTTTATCTGAATTTTTATCCCAAGCGAACTATGGCTTATTATATATCTTGTATCTTTTGCAATAATAATATTGGTAAATTTACTAACAAATATAATTATATTCGTTGATGACCAATCTATATGCTCCATATCTGTGTACAGACACTGTAAAAAAAGTATATTATATTTTTACAAAATTAGATTTTCCTTTCTTTTCTTACTCTAAAATAAGAATGAATTTAGTTTGAATGTTAATAATTTTTCATCCTACAAAATACATTCTGTTTTAGGATTATAAACAGTTGAGAACTGGAGAAAATTGGCCTAATATGAATTCTTCAGTGGCGTCTCTTGAAGATACAGATAACATACCACCTCCGGATTACGCTGTGGCAGAGCAGCCACAAGAGGGTTTGTATCTTTTATGAAAAACTATTGATGTCATGTGATATACAAATGCGGCATGTTGTTGATGTTTTAAAGAAACCTTGACATTCCTGCCTCTTCTTCTGATTGGTGGAATTTCGGCATTCTGCTTATTTAGTCAATTTTACATACTATAAAAGAGAGCTTGGAAGCAAGAGATAATAACTCAAAAGTGTAATAGTGTAGTTTATCTGGTTATCTGGTTATCTCCATTCACTATATTATATAATGCATTAAAATAACAAATATGTTTGCCAGTTCCATGATGTGAACCGTATTTTTCTAACAGATAATAATAGGAGTTATATTTATATTTTCAGCATTAAACCGAGACTCGGCTGAATCAGATGCATCCAGCTTAAGCACTGATGAAGATTGGGAATATAGCATAGGAAGTAGTGAATTAAACTATACTGATAATTCAAGTAATGAGGAGGAAAGAGCTGATGTGCAGGTATTAATTGGTTTAGTTGTAAAGTATTATTTATAAAATCCAAAAGTGGAACACATGAATCTACACAATATGAAACATCTACTCCAAAATTGCACTATATGAATTTTCGCTCTCTGAAGATATGTCTTGACAGATTTTGTTTCAGGAGAATTTATTGCTAACCATTTACTTAACCCAGAGGTTCCCAACCCCGTGCCCGCGCCATGGTGCCCACGGAACGATTCGGATGTGCCCGCCACTATTCAACCGAGACAGAATTTTTTTATTA
>JAGVSQ010004137.1:0-20033 GCA_022683975.1 Rhyacophila evoluta
ATATTTAAAGTACTTCAGTAAATATGTTTATTTTCGCAAACGTTAAGCGCATTTTTCGAATTTGCCAAAAGTAGCCCGCATGTTAAGTGTTAAAAGAAATAATAACATTTTATTGAAAAATAAATGAATGGTTTTGCAAATAAGGCGAAAACGCCCACGAACGTGTACATCCATACCCCTTAAAGAGTTAAGTACGATTTTCGCAATTTCAACATACATTAGAAACTATTTAAGCCGTAGTTAAATGTAAAATTAATTTTAGAATGCTAATCGGACGTGACTGCGATCTTGATATCAGAATGCACATTTAATATTCATCCGTTTCCCTTTCCGGCAAAACTATTCGCACTGAAAATAAAAATATACGCAATAATTATGATTTACCACTATTAGCATGATGCACTAATTAATCGGATTACACGTTGGTGTTTATAACAAATTTATATATTAAAAAAACATCCGGAATCCGTCAGTCTTTTAATTAAATGTGTATTTTGCCTGCAAATATGTAGAACGCTAAATATGTTAACATAGCACCTGAAATTAGGTTTTAAAAACCCAAATACTGAAGCCTTATTCTGTATATATTTACGCTTGTAGTCAGGGCCGCCCCGTGATATGATACAGAGAGGCGGCTGCACCAGGCGGCACTGTAAGGAGACGGTACAAGCAGTGAAATCAAAATACATTTTGATTAATCCAATAATTTAAAATCTTTACGCAACGCTTTTCTATTTTTCTTTAATAAAACACTACTTAAGAAGTTCAATAAGCCAAACAAAACTTAGTTGTATATCATTAATCTCTGCCAATCTAGACTATAAATTCCTAATTGACGAATTTGCTACAATTAAAGTAAGTCTTCTCTGCAGCGTATGCGCCTAGCAATTCGGGGAATGCGAATTCGATTCCCCATCTGTCGGATTTTAAAAATCCGAAAATGTAAGACTCGATGCCCATTGAGTTGAGTAATTGTCTGACAAACAATTCTCGTGAAAAATAATCCGTCGAGATGTCTTCACATTGCGGAGATCCATATACTCCTCTTTCGGAATAAATATATTCAATCTGTGTACATCCACATGCTCCAAGTTGGGAGCGAACATGGTATAAAAAAAGTTAGAATGGTAAAAAAATTGTCGATTGTTGTTGTTGATAGTTGATATCGTTATTTTAAAGAAAAAAACATTTAACAGGTGGTATTTCGAAGGCTTGATTCATACTGAAAGAATTTACAGCTCGGCCTTGCTTGTAATTATTTTGCCACATTGCAATACGTGTGGAGTGAGGAATGGTCACCATACATTATAGCAGTCAGGTTAGGTTAGGTTACATCAATATGCATAATTATGGTTATTATTTAATATCATCCAGAATGCACAACTGACTATCTACCTCTTTGCTAATTGGACGTTTTAATGTTTAAATATGTAAATAAGAAATCATTGATTACAAAGAAAAAACATTATTTTTACATTTCCGATCTAGTTAGTAAGTAACTCTAAAAATTATATTCGTAAGTATGACTAGCGACTTATTATAATGAAGTTTTTATAACCATTCTACATCTATATACGATTTCCAATACATTTGTTATGCGTGCTTTTAGGCACAAGTTATGTTAGTTTGGTTGAGTGATTAGATAACAAACGATCTTTAATTCAATGATCCATACTTGCCTCATACGGGATATTAAAGAAAAATCCAAATGAATTCACAAATTTTTCATAGAAATGTAATTATCACATATATTTTTCATCTTGAACACAATAAGTGTGGTTTTCATTCTTGTGGCCTCTTTAAATATTGTATTTACATAAAATAAAAAAACCTTTATAATCATGGAGTGATTCGCATAATGTATTTATTTTTCAATCAAAAAATATTTAACTTTTTTATACTGCCATCTAGTTATTTATTTGGTTATTTATATTGCTGATAATACGATTTTATTTGTTAGATGTCGCTGTTTGTCCTATAATTTTATTCTTTGGTTTAAAGTGATTTATTGTTGCTTACCGTTAGAATTATTTAATAATAGCATTTATAAAATGCTATTTCAAATAATATTAACAATATTCAACAATACCGTTATAAAATAATGGAGAAAATAAAAGAATTTCATGAGTTTCACATATTTTTATTATAAAAATGTAAAATATCTTAGACATATATTCACGTGATGTGTACTAATTAATATTAAATACAACCTTAGAAGACATTAAGAGGATAAAATCAATCATAATAAGATCTACACAGTGAGTCAACTTTGCCTAACAGTAAAATGGTGAAAAGTTATTCATTCAAAGGTATAAAATTAGCTGTTTTGCATAAAGGTAGTAAATTATGGAAACAAAAAATAAATTGATAATAATACAATTTTTACAAAGCAATAAAATAATTTTATTTGGAGAAAAACTGATTGAAATAAAAGAAAAGTTTAGAAAAATAGAGAAGAATTGAGAATCTAAGTAAGAATTGACTCGAGAAATACAATGTTGAACTGTATAGAATTCACAATGGATGGCATGTTATTTGAAAAGCCAATGTTTGTAATGTTAGTTGGGAAATATGTTTTTGGAAGTTTTCCAAATTATCCGAAAATCTATCAATGGAGCATCATTTGTTTGCATTACAACAAGGCTCATAAAAATATAAATCGATTGCCATAAGTTACAACACGTATCTTACATTTGTAAATTGCTCAGGACTTAAAAATTTCATAAAAAATAAATACAAAATACACTTTTTTGAATGCAAGTGAACATTATTTCACTCCTAAGTGTATTGCCACCTTCTTTAATGTCCCTATACATATTTTTTGATCATACTTAACAATTTAACAAGTATATGATATGCGTTGTCAATTTATGGCCATCGATATATGTAATGGAAAAAATAGATTTAATTTCATTTTATACCAAAATAATATATTATATTATATCGCCTTAGAGACTGATTGGACTCAGATAATGTGTTATTTTTACTAGAAGTTAATAAAGACAAACAATTTATAGCGTACATAATCAACCAATCTTTCAACAAGATCATAGCAATATTTGGATCATTGATTTTGTATGTCATTAACTGCCCAAAATTTTTTTGGTATAAATCAGATTAACATACAAAATAAATGCGGTTTTGCATTACATCTAACGTTACAGATACATATTTTCCTTCAATCAGCCACAACTATCTTTACAACATGGCTTCCCAAGATTTAGTTTGGTATGCACTAGGGAATGCATGATTTATATTCTAATTAAGCCCCGTTAATATCAAGCCTTTTTGAGTAAAATATCAAATGATATGTGGATGAAAGATACTTTAAATCTTTATATGCTAATTTTCTATATTTAAAATTAATAATCAGTGTTATGTGTAGACAGCTAGGTAAACAAACGATTATATTTGGTATAGCAAATCTGTGAGATAATTTTATTTTGCACTTAACATAATTATCCTATGGTAAAATGGAGAATATTATTTTCTTAATCAAATTGTGATTATGATTAAGCCCAATACATTTGTATTGTTTTCACTGGTGTTATCACTAAGTAGTTACCTAAGTAGTACTAATAATACTGGATGAAAACTCATGTTATTTCTATACCTCCTATTCTTGGATTTGTTCGTGCAAACCAACATAACATCTGGAGGTATGTCATAATAAATGATTCTAGAATACGTTCCTACTGTTATTATAAAAATACTAATTAATTGAAGAAAAATATCGTACACTTTAGCATATGTATCCAGTTTTTATCAAACGACGACTCACAAAAACCAATATTGGATTATTAGTCTTAATATTAGTTTTCCTACTACCAATTTACTGCCAAATTGCTCAAAAAAATTGTACTTGTACAGGTGAGAGGATAGGTCTCAAAGTGTCTGTTAAATCAAAAGATTTGAAGATGTTATACTTATACATTACATTAATTTAAGTCCAGATGTTACTTTTTTAAGCTTCCATTTTGTGCTGGCGCATCTTGTTCCTTATCACTTTCATCTTCTTCTTCCTCCTCTTCTTCTTCTTCTTCCTCCTCTTCTTCTTCACCACTGCTATCCGATTCATCACTATCTATGTCTTCCCCACGCGCTGCTTTCTTAGCCATCAGTTCTTTAAACTGTCGAACTGTGATCTTACACGGCATTATCTCCCGGAGAAAATCAAGTGTATCATCACTCTGCACAACATTTGCTAAATGTTTGTACTCTAATGTCTTTGCTTGGGAACGCTTATAGGCAGACTTAGCAAGATCAACTACAAATAATTCCTGAAACGGTAAAAAGAATGTCTTATTAAGCCTCTAGAATGAAAAAAAACGTAAACAAACATTATTTATTTTAAACTTTATCATAAGGTCTAAAAATGTGATTTTCTATTGATTTGAAAGTGTGCAAATCCCCCTTATTTTTTTTTTCTCGCACCTAATTGATGATCAAAATGTGACCATGCTACTTCTACAAATTTCTGCTGTAGTTAATTATAAATTGGATGCATTGATGAATAACAGATATTAGTATCAAGTAATTTTGGATTCTAATTTCACTGCATGAGTAAAAACAATTCAAATTGCAAGTCATTATTGCAGAAGTCTACATGTTCTAATTAAGACCGTTTTCTAGTGATGTAAATACAATGTAAAAGTTTATTAAATGCTCTCTTTCTTTACTATGGTACTTAGCCATTGTTGTGAGAGTAATTTTTGGCATACAGAGAATATAAACACAATCAGAATTTTCTTCATCAATTTCGTTGCATTCTTAATTCATTCGATAGTCGCTTTATCCATAACAATAATTATGGATTAAGATATGGACTTGATACAATGATAAGGATGAGACCAAAAACTTATGCATAGTAGAAAATAATTACGCCAACAGATACAAGCTGGTATACACCGACCTATACGTATATCTAAATCCAATATTGCCGACTTAAATTAGTAGGCAACTAAATATCGAAAACTTGGCCATTCGAAAGCCAAATAGTGTTTTCAAGGGGGATATATAGGCTATAATATAAACGATATTCCGATTAGTAGCACAATTATAAACACAGAAACGAATCTTTGACCAGTACGTGTTTATTATAGAAGTAAGCCCTGTATCATATTCGTAAAAAATACAATGTTACACAGAGCATATAGGTTATATTATGGTATCATATGATAGGGTTTACAGTTTTGACACTGACCGTAACTTTAGTAACAAGAAATAAAGGGTCTTGTCCAACTGCATCAACATCAGGGGAGCTTTTCATTATAGTTTTTACTCTGGAAACAGGTAAATGCAGATCCTTAGTTTTCGGCGGCGAAACATGTTTATCCGTACCCGCCATTTCTTAAAAGTCAAATGAACAAAAGTGACAACCATAAACAGTGTTACCATAGCTTAAAAGAGTTAAGATAAATTTCAATCCAGAAACTAGCTAAGTGAATATATTTTTATCACCTATTTTGAAAAATATCTGCGGGTTAAAATCAATTAACAATATCATAAATACATAATTTTTATTTTTTTATATTATGTTTCAACATTTTTTCGTTTTATAAATAAATTTTTATAAAATATATAAATATGTACATTCATATTCTACGCTATGTTCATTTTACACTATGTTGGTTTTTGCAACTATACGCTTCAGTTTACTTAAATTAAAGGATATTTTTACAGGTCAGAAAGTGATTCTAAAAATCTGAAAATCTTAACTTTTACTTGAACAGCCATAAATACTAATTAAATTCACTATATTATCTCTACCTTACCATTAAATTTGTTATAAAATGCTACATGGTAACACCGTATCTGAAAAATGCCTTGGAATCGGTTTGGTAATATGATAAAATACTAAAGCTTTCGGAAAAGCTCGCTAAAATTATTTTATTACTATTAGGTACAATATAAATTATAAATATGAATTATTAAATATTTTCTTAGTAATTATCCTTTTTCTGGCGTTATCTTTTCCATAATTAATTTACGATATTGTTATTTGAAGAACAATAATTAATTAAAAATACACCAATATAGATGTCGCCCACCGTAGACGATGTTTACTAAACATACAAGAACACAAAATACGCTCTAATCTAAAATATTTGTTACTAATAATCATATGCAATTGGTGGACTTCCTCGATGGAATTTTGAAAAATATTACACTAGACCATAGGTACCCAATTATCTTTTGGCGTACCGTCCCCTTTTCGAAAAATTACTTATCACTCCTTTCTCGTTATTTTTATCTTCTGTCATGTTAATTTCTTCAATAAGAAGCCAACGCCCCCCAAATACTCGAAACACTATAAGTATTTCATTTTATTTCGCTCTTGTAATGTATAATTGTTAATTTCTTCTATAAGGAGCCATTGAGCTCTAGACCTCCTAAACATTACCTTCTAGAAGACTTCAGCGCCTTTTCAAACCTGTATAAGTAATTTCCAGCTAAGTGAACAGAATCTATGTAATTTGAATAAAAATCTGAAGATAAATGAAATGATGTAAACATTGTTTCAAACGTGTGTATTTGCATTTATTTGTATACAATTGTAAGACCAGTTCGAGTAAATCTCAAAAGTATGTTTACTAAAATATCAATCACCAATAAATACATCATTTTGTTTCTGAAATAATGTAACAGTAATTTATCAAAGGGACAATTAGGATACATGGAGGATGTGAGGAAAAAAAATAAATGCGTGTTTGGATTTTATTAATAATGTCTTTATTTTTTTACCCTTGTGGTATTTTAATATCATGATGGTAACAGATGACATGAGTGTCCTCATCACATAATCAAACATGAATCATTGTGCAGTTCTCCATATCCATATCCATATTAATATCAATATCAATGTCCCTTCTCTCGACCGTCCTCACAGAAGACAAGTAACGACTAGAAAGCCCGATCGTCTAGCGAAAATATACAATTTGGATTCCGACGGCGATCGGTCGCCGGATCGGAACTACGCAAGCGCAAACATCCAAAAGCCAGGCTGGGTAAAATTAATTTAGTAACACAATATAGTAAAAACTAATTTAACGTAAGTATATTTAATAGAAGATAAATTAAAATAATTTACAAGATAAATGATATCCGTACGCTCTGCCGATGACGTCAGATGCAGGATGGAAACGGAGAACCGGAGTCGGTCGGCAGAGTGGCATGTGGAAACGGTACGTAACGTCGCTGGTATGTTGTGTCAGTGTGGCAGTTGGCCTCTTACATCTCCTTCTCGATCTTGATGAGCTCGGCGATTCCGTCGTGCATCTCCTTGACGGCGTCGTACTCTGTGAGTCCCATACGCCTCTTGTTGGAGATGTCGTAGACGCCTCCCTCGGCTTCGGTGTGCTCACCGCGGGTTCCCCTGACTTGGAGACTGTACTTGGCGGCGACCTCCTCAAGCTTGGCCATGTTGGCGGCGAGCTTGGGGACCTTGATGTGCACGGAAGCGCGAACGGTCGTTCCCAAGTTGGTGGGGCAGAAGGTGAGGAAACCGAGCCTGTCGTTGTGGGAGAAAGGCACGCGCTTCTCGATGTCATTGACGGCGGTCACGAGACGGCGGTAGACCTGTCCCAAATCGCCTCCCATTTGCATGGAGATAAGACGGAGATGATCTTCTTCGTTGCACCAAACGAGGAAGGTCTTGGCATCGTTGTGGTAGATACCACGTCCGCTGGGCCAGAATCGGCAAGCGTTGGCGGCCTGCAGGAAACGATCTCCCTCTTTGAAGAGGAAATGGTCATCGATGAGCTGCTGCTGCACCTCCTTGGACATACCGGTCAAGGGGTGGAATTTGCCCTTAAGCTCTCCTTCCAAGCCGGACAGGGTGGTGGAGACCTTACCTTCCATCTCCTTGTACTGTTCCTCGGTGAGGCAGGGGTTGAAGGGGTATCCCTCCATGGAACGTCCGCAACGGACGCGGGTGGAAACGACGTACTCGCCGGCGGGGTCAAGGTTTCCAAGAGTGTCTACGTCTCCCCAGTTCTTTGGGGGGTGCTTGTCGGTCTTCTTGAATCCCGCATGGTAATCTTCGATGATGGGGTCGAAAAGATCGGCGAAGGTGGTGTAAGATTCAGCATCGGGAGCATAGATACCGACACCGGAGTCGTGGTTCTCGAGACCTTGAAATTAATAAGTATTTTGTTAAAAACCAATCTATCCACGTTTAAAAATGTGTAATAATCTAAACTCTTCACTACTTTTTAATAACACATAAAAATTTGTATCATAGTAAAATAATACTATGGCACGAGAACATAAATAGTGTCGAAAATATGTAGATATGCGGTTTATATTATTTAGAGCACCGAGTTGAATCATCATAAAATATTTTACAAGTGTTGGTAGTTAGCAGTTTGTTTTACTGGTCATTAAATATGTATTCACGAAAAAAACTATTTGAACTACGGTTTTTTGAAAATATTGAATATTTTGCTTAGACGAAACATTTTAAACAAATTTCATATAAACATTACATGAATGTGCCTACATTTTTGATATTATACAAAATAAGTCAAAGTTTTATAAAATTAACGCAATTATAATGATTGAAATTTGTAATTTTATTATATATAGGTACAAAACTTCTATTGAAAAAAAACCATTACACATATAAATAGTATAATATTCATAATATGGAAATTATATTCTTAAACGTATGTAAATCAATTATACAATACAATCTTTACGTGAAATTAAATAAATAAAAATAGACATGTCTTACCAGATTGGATAACATCCAGGAGGGTTGATCCGAAGGATGTCTTCTTGTTCTTAAGGCTATCAAATACCTCCTTGGAGAGGTACTTCTTCAGCAGTGACTTGGAGTTGGAAGCCGCGAGCTTGGCAAAGCCAGACTCGAGCTTTTCAAGAACTGCAGCATCAACCATTGTGTTTGATTTATTCCTATAACAACAATAAACATCACTCATTAAAACTCTTGAAATACAAATCACAATAGCATATATCAATAAGCAAGCGAAGCGCGACATTTTGGCGTCAAAGTCAGGTCGAAAGTAATTTCGAAAATTTATGATAAAACGGTTTTATTTACGTCGTGCCATTGGTCATTGGTTTTGAAGAGTTTCCGTTTTGCATCTTGGTACAGTTAGCCGCTTTTGAACACATCGTGTTTGTTTTTTTTTATATATATATTACAAGAAACTCGCGAGAAATTTTGAAACAAAACTGAATTTTGTAAGGTAGGTCGTGTTTTCTTTCACGATCGAAGCTTGATTGTTTTGGAACACAATTAGTTCAAAAATATTTTGTTCGATTTTTAATTTTTATGGCACACGCGTGAAATTTTTTTTTATCAGGTAGCAATTTAAATAAATTTTTGTTAATATTATTTAAAATAAAAAAATAAATTAAATATCTGCGAGAATTACCCTGTTTTATAAGTGTAACTTATTTTTATTTGATATAAACATGCATTTTATGTACAAAGCACGTGTTAATTTAGCAGAAAAAAAATCGCATCTCGTATTAATATTAGTTTTTTGAGAATAATTAAAAATTTTCATATTCACTAATTATATTAAAATACATGTTATTTATTTTTTCCTAAACGTGAATTATTTTATTTAGAAACACGCCCTCTACTGTGATTTTTACACTAAAATACATTAATTGTTTATATAATATTAATAATTTATAGACGCAATGAATCTTCATATAACATTTTTTAATGTTAAAAAAATAAAATATTGCACTGTGATAAGATTATTTGCTTTTTTATAAGCTTTTATTTTTTTGAAATTACATGAGAAAAGATATTTCACCCGGTAGCAGTACGATGCGCGTCGCGACGGCAGGAAAGTGATTTATTAATTCGATCATATCATTAAGACAATTTCAACGATAAATGAAGCTCAGATGTTTCGAATCAGAAACTAACAGAGATGAAATTTCAAAACATATTCTAACTACAATACTATTTCAATGATATTTCTAGAATATATAAAATAATAATATCTATAGTATAATATAAATTCAAAGCTTTGCAATGTTAAAATTGAGTTGAAAATAGATAATCAAACGCAAATCTACGGCTAAAATTTCAAAAGCAAGCTAGACAGGCAAAGTTTTTTGGGTGTATTATTCTAATACGGATATTTTCGAATTAATTTCTGACAGCTATCTAAGGAATAGGGTGGCGAAACACCTTCCATTCGGCGAATGACTTAAAATAGATTGCTTCACGAATGGCGGGTTTGAATAGCAAAGCAACAGGATAGCCGGCACCGGCATTTGACAAGCCGGCTAAGATAATAACAACGATTCGAATATATTTATCAAAATTTCTACTACATCACAGCGATTCTGCTACTTTTTGAGGTGCCACGGGGCTCACCTAGAGAGGAAAACCATGGAGTCAGATACACACCCTTCTGTCGCGCCCTCCACCGGCTTACACTCTTTATCTTTTGAAGCACAACCGCCCATTGTATATAAATAATATTATTGTTAATAACAACTACACTACAAAACAAATTAGTAAAAGAATATCACTACATATACACTACGGGGGTTTGTTTTCTGTTATTTTTGTTTGTTTGAAAGTCACACGGCTGGGAATGAAGAGGGACCGATTGTTTGTATGTAGGGGTGGCAAAGAGGAATCGCGGACGGGATCGCAGACAGGTTGGGGGACTGGAGGGTGGGTTTATAGGACGGGGGATGATGTGCACGCAACTCGATCGATGACACGCACACTCTTCCAAACAAATGAATCGGAATCCTTGGCGGCACAATTTGAATCCTGGAATTCGCGCCGATGCAAACTCTCAGAGACGATATTCCCGCGCTAATGTCTATGCTACTATGTTGTTATTAACTCACAGACACTTGCCAACTTTACGATTACATGAGAGGTTATTGGCATTAAGATTATTAATAAAATTAGATAAAAGTTTTATTTTGTTCAAATGAATAGTAACATTTAATTTTATTTTTAAATTTATTCACTCAACAGCTCAATTACAAAAAAAAAAAAAAAATTGAAAAGCTATCACGACGTTTCAAAACTTTTGAAATAAATGAAAACTTCATTGAAGCCGAGTTTATATACTGGTCTTATTTTCTTTATCTTACAAAGATGTAATGAATCAATTTGATAAAAATATCGCGATTGCTGCTGCAGTATACCGTCTAAAAGATTCTGTATCTGATTATAAAATTAATTGTATACCCGAGGAAAAATACCTATCTCTGATAATTGTATGCACGTCACCTCTTGTTTGAATTGTAGATATGGCAGCTTAAGTGTTCAAGCCTGTAAAAATTTCTTCGTTATCAGCGAAAAAACCAAAAGATAAACATGTCTCGAGTATGATTTATGCGAACGTGTTAATTTAATTTACATAACAACTGTTTGAAGCGATTCAGTTTCAGTTATATGACGACCACGTCAAAGTCGCTAGGCGCGTGAAAAGTGAGCAAAAAAATATATAAGTTTTAGGGGTGGAATCGAATACTAAAATGGTTGATTGAAAAAGAGTTGTAGATCGAATTGAAAATTATTGTTCTTACTGGAGGAAGTTTGCCGCTCTCAACTATGTTGAAGGCCTGTATTGCGTAACAGTTATGAAGCCGATAGCATTTCCGGAAAACTCGATGAATTAAATCAGCTTAAAGAAGCCGGCGTTTGTTCAATCGTCATTTCATCCTAATAGATTCACTAAGCGATCACTTGTATTTCTAAAATGCTTTCACTTTATTTCACACGAAGATTTTTAAAAATTTCAATGGCCGATTATTTTCGCGTTGAAAAATTTCAGAAAATTCCCGGAAAATCACCGATAATTATTTATTTAATTTAATGTTTTAATTTTAAATTATTTTATTATTCAGCCGATTGGAGGAAAATTGTCAAGTTTTTCCGGATAGCTTACCTTGTGCTGCTAGCGACTCTCCAAGCTAAAGCTGAAGTGTGGAATGATCGTAAATGCAACGGCCCTCTGTTCTGTGAGGGTCCGTCCCCCCTCTCCGGCGCTCGCTGAGCATGCGCAAACCCTAATTTAGCCCTCCCGCCTCTTTCCTCCGTCACCCTCCACCCCGCCCCGCCCAGGCCCGATGAGGTTACCGCACGCAAATCCTTCAGAAAGACTCTTGCGATTATTTTTCCCGCCATTGGAGTTGTCTTTTCTTGCCGGCGAAATCGAATTTAATCCTCAAGAAGACGGCCGACGTTCACCGTCGATTTAACTCGAAGATTTGAACGACAACGTCGCTAGAATTGCAAAAGTTCTTTTTTAGTGAAAATAAATAGAAAGCAGAAATAAATCTCCAATACACATGTAGTTACGTTTACCGGCGTAAACGCAGCGTTAAAATCATTTGCAGATGCAGTATTTCGATCGAATGTGATTTTGCATTAACTTTCAAATTACTCCAGGACAAATTTAGCTATTTTTTTAACTAAAAAAATGTTAGAAAGATCCCTTAACCTTAATATTCAATGTTATTTTACGCACGGTGATAATAATTAATGCTGAAAACCGTCAAAAGAAAAATTAATCAATTATAATATATATTGATTTAAACTTGAAATGTTTACCATCTATTCTTATTAGACAAATAAATGAATTCATATTTCGAATGCAAAGAGTTAATGATCGCTCTTAATAGATAGTATACCACACATCATTTAGGAGGTGAAATTCGTGTTTTGCGTGAAACTATTTGGCTTTCCAGTTATTTTGATTTTTCAATTTTGCTATGTGTTTGAAAATAGATATAACTGACTCAATATTACATTCGTGGATTTCAATTCCTCCCGCGAGTTTTGTGGAGTGTAGTGGGCTGGATTGCATTTGCGCAGTTTATTGTAACTTGCAACGCGAACTGCAGTTTTGTCCTTGAACTTAATTTGCACGTATGCCGTCGGCGTTGCAGTGCAGGACGCGCTGTGACCGAATGGTTCTATGAAATACGACATAAAATAATTTATTGAACACAATGTCATTTCAGGCGAAATCTGTAATTTTATCGGCATTGTATGAAGCATAACGAACTGCTACCATGACACTATTTCATTCAAATAAATAAATTCAACTATAAATTCAAGTGATTTTTGACAATATTGAAAAAAAAATATGTAATTTTATGTTATTTAAAAAAAAATACATCACGTTTCTAGGTAAGTTTTTAAGCTCAATTTTCTCAGATAAATTGTTTGAAGCTCTTAAATACACTACTCTTATAAACTCATTTCTAGAAAAATAGTAAGCTTAGAATTTTATTTTTGATATATTTTACAATTAGAATGAATTAATAAATCTGTTATACCGTTATACCACATCCTGGATGCTTCAAAATGCTGGAAACTTATAAATTATAATAATTTCGATACGTTAAAAAAATTAATCCAATATTATTAATAATACAACTGCCCAACACATTCGTAAAACAGAGTTTTTCTCAAGTTTTAATGTATTTTAAATTGGGAGGACGACCAAAATTTTTCGTTTTGACAGTAAAATTAAATAGCCAAACTCGAGAAAAAATAAACAAACTAACATCAGAAACTGTCATTTAGAAATATTTAGAGAACGTTTGTAGACGGTTGGAAAAATTATATTTTATATATTATTACCTTCATTACATGGATGGTTTCGATAGAATCATTGATACATATGTATTGACTATTTGGGAGATTTTGTTAACTTTAAGAATGCCTTATTTAAGTTACGTCATATTGAATTTGATCTTAATATAAAAATCAATTAGACTATTTGTATCTTCGTGGTGAATATGTATTCGGCTATTGTATTTTAGTGACACGAAATTTATTTCATGTGTACATAAACATTTTTATCGGAAATTCATATTGTATCTCAGAATCTGTCAGGAATCCGTAACTAATGTTCACATTTTTCGTTTTTATTCGTGGTCTTGTGCGTATTGAACATTATCGACGAGTTAGTTTTCATAATGCTTCGTTAGACAGAGCGGGTATATGGCTTCCTCTTTCAGACGTTCGCTCACACTATCGAATACAGAGCGGAGATATTTTTTCAATATTTTTCAAAATTCAGTCATAAACATAACGTTTAATTATGATAATAAAATTATATTGAAACGAAAATGAATGTTTTATTTGCATGTTGTTCTTTTCTAGAGCTATCGAATTATATTGAAGCTAATCGAAGTGGTTTGGTGAATAAATTCAATAGTCATATTATTTTAATATAATATACATATTTAAAAATACATATAGAGACAGTTATAGAAAAAATATAGTAAATCAGACGAATATTTTAAATTTATTTTGCGAGGATTCCTTAAATAATTATGCAATGACGGGAAGCATTGGACTTTGCCTGGTCGGCGAGACCATCTGTTTAATTGTACTTTTTTATTTTATTTCCATGTACGTTTGTAATTATCAGTGAATGATAAAAAAAACAGCATATTATACATGCAGATTTTTATGACGGTTTTATCAAAAATTCACATATATATTATATATATATTTGGTACCGATCATCCATCTAAACCTTGTACTGGTAGAATTTTCTGTTATATTTCGGAACTAATGGTACGAAGCAATTATCGATTAGTAATCCTACAAGTCATGTATGTATAACTATGTCGGTTGTGGAAAGGAAAAAGGACGTAACCCACACAGAACAAAGTTTAAAGTAGGCACGGCACAACAAAGTATAATGATTTTGGGCCGAAATAAAATTATTAAATAAACACAACCTTGAAATGCGCGAAGACAAAAATTGGTGGATTTTTTAATTAGATTTTGGCGGAAGTCTTTTTTTTGGTCGGAGATTTCACATGCCCTCCTTATTTCAAACTTAAAAGCTAAATTTAGAAACAGGTCCGGCACTTGCATATTACATCCTTTTATTATAACGTATATTAGGTTGTATTCGTTGTGATTATCCAATACACGCTATTTCGATAAAACTAAGGGTTACGCCCTTTTCCCACAGCCGATATGTAATATGACATTATTAATGAGGGGCATTTCCCAAAGTGAACTTATTTCACTAAGCCAAAACTTATTTGAGACTATTTTGAAGTATTATTTTTTTAAAGAAGAACCTTATAACATATATTCAATATTCAACTCGTGATAAATTATATTTATACTATTATTTGGCTTCAAATTTATACAACAAAAAAACAACCTTATGGAATTGAATCCATAACTCGCTGGTCAACAATCTCGTAACTCATGATTGATGCTTCATAAAATATTTGCAGTTATCCTAGAAGGTGGCCTTTTCTTAAATCATTAGCAAATAAGTATCTATTAAATAAGATATTCGTTTATTATAGTAACACAAGAGTTATGTTATAATATTACTGACGTGCGACTATGTTATTCAAGTGAATTTATAAATTATAAATGGCTGACCACTCAATCAATACATCTCGTATTCCTGAAAATCTCTCTGTAATAATGCGCCTTGGCTACAATTCAAGAAGTATTTTTTGATTATTTCAAGTTACACAATCTCTCAAAATACTAATCGTATGTTTTACCAGCTGATTCCGAAAACATCTATTGCTATATTTACCGTATGGGTACTATAAATATATAATCATAATTATACACCCACTGTTGTTTTACATACTCTTATAGTATATATTACGTAAAAAGACATAGCGTAGAGGTTAGCGTGTTCTATTTCCAAATGAAAAAATGCATGACTGGATGCCTATTGGGTTGAGCAATCGTCTGACAAACAATTCTCGTAAAAATTAATCTGTCAAGACGTCTTCACATTGAAGATATCCATATACTCTACTTTCGGAGTGGATATCTTTAATCTGTGTCGATCCATATGTTCCGCTTTGAGAACGAAAACAAGATAAGCCATTGTCAATTTATTAGCTTGCCGTTTTTATGGAGCTTTATTTTCATTAGTTAAGTACAATAATATTGTCATTTTGTCTCATTTATTAAAATTTTCACCCACGAGGGTTAGTGTGCGGACTTTGGAATTGGGAGTTGCGGGCTTGATTTCCACATCTACTATATTTTTAAAATCTAAATATGCAGGATTTGGGGGCCTATGAGATGTGCAGTAGGCCTATTATAAATTTCCGTAAAAAAAACTTGTCCACATAAAACTTGACAATACGAGTGGTAATTTTTTCATTTTTAAGGTTCATATCCTTTATTTCCGAAATGGACACGGTAAAGAAAATGTAAATGAAATGTATTTCAGTCTCTTAAAATTAAAATTTCTTTGGAGATTATTTGTTGACATCTTATTTTAGTTTTTGACCAGTACCGATAGTCAAGTAATTGTTAAATTCACAGGCAGTCAGAATCTGCAACTAACTACCCATTACAACAATGTTTATTTATTTAAAACCCAGTGGAATTCGAGCATACAGCATCCGGGTTACAGACATAGCAATTGCAATATATATATCTACTGTGCAACGGCAATAGGACGTAATCCACACCGAACAAATTTTACAGGACGCACAAAAGAAGTCTATTAAATGTTTTTGGATAAAAGTTGAACCATACTTCAGATACAACTTTATAAAGACTAAAACTGGTACTCTATTTACCCAATATGATATTAATTTAATAAGTTATTTAAGAAAATCCTTTGAAATTGATAAGGCTGAAGCGCTTTTTTCCGGTTGAAAATTTTACGTGCCATCCCTTTTTCAAGCTTAAAAGCTAAATATAGACATTGCTTTATCATTTAGAGCTTAGATCCTTTTAATAGAGAAAGTGTTTTAAGTTGTGTACATTGTGATTATCGAATAAAATCTATTTAGAGAAAACTGAGTTTTTATAACTGACGAATATTTTGAATCTTAATGATTGTATGATATGTTTTATAGAATTATTATTTCTGACATATATTTGTCGAATATTAAATAATTTGAAACTAAGCAAGTATCATTATATTTGTATTACTTTAATCAACATCTTCTTGATAAGAAACATCATACTATGTTGGTTTGTGTATGTTTTTTGTATTACCAAAAACTATTTTTACGGGTAGATTGAAAACAGAACAGATAATTGAAACGGCCGCTCATGTAAATATTTACACTAAAATCACGCCGGTATAACGTAACTTTTAATGTTCTCAATGAAAATAAAAATTGAAAACTTATTCATTTACATTGGCTGTCAATGGTGGAGTATGCATTGTATAATTATTTAAATTGTTATTGAAACACAGATCTGGTTAAAATTTCGAAACTTTTATATTAATTGTAATCAATAATTCCACGTTTTTTTTAAATCAAAAGATGCAGGACTGTATGTAAATGAAGTTGAGCAAGTGATTGACAAGCAATTTTCACGTAAAAAAAACTTTCAACACATTTCATCATATTGCGGATATACATATAATCCACTTTCGGAGCAGAAGTGGTAAAAAAAACAGGTTTAGATATCTTTGAACTATATGTACATGAATACGCTGCAATTGTGCACTTTTTTACTGTATAAAATATAAGTTTCCACAAATAACTATGCTTATGTATAAAGCGTGTATTAAGCAAATATACAAAACCATGGTCTTAATATGAATTTGAATGATAAGTCTAAACTTTCTAAAGTATTGAAATCAAAATCAACATTCGCAAGTTAACATGATAATATTTATACCTATTTCAAAATGAGTCTTTCGTAATTACGAAAATATATAAACATTTACTTCATACCTTACACAATACCTCATTCAAACAAATGTTTGTCTAATTTTACTTTACGAGTAATTAAAATAATTTATATTTAGCAGATAAAATTTCTGCAATATTTCAACCAAACGAGGAAATATGTCCAATAATTTGTTCCGAGAAAATTTACAACGACAAAATTTTAGATTAATTGTCAAAAGGCTTCCGGCATGGTTGGTATTTATAACATTTAGACAGATGATTCAGTAATTACATATTTACGAACGATATATTTATAAAATAAAACAATCTAAACGGTAGAGTTGAAAAAGTGTGAAAAAATACGTGATGTCATTTTTTGAAGCGATTATAGCTGTTAATGGTTAATACTTAATATGTTTACTCATTGACTGACTACGCATGTGAAAGTGACGGAATAAAAGTCATGCCAATTATTGCTCTCATACTCAAATTTTCTTGATTATTTATAGCTAATCTTCTTAACAGAGTTATACGTTTTTAAACTGGCCGTTTGTCAATAAGGCATGCCATTTTAACGATATATTCAGACGTACACACAGGAAAAATCTGAATTCAATATTGTGTATTTAAATATATTTTTGCAAATAGATTGCTCACAAAGATGTATTGATATTGACATATTGACAACGTCACAGTATACTGCAATAGTCTTATTCAATTTTACTTTGTCATTATATAGTTTTTCTTTTTAAATTACTTACGCATATTGGAGTTCGTTCAACTAGGAATATTAAAACAAAGTCTTGACATCAGAAAGCTTTATCGATGTTTTACAGCGAATGTCTCAAATTACCACATATAAATAGACAAACATTATATTATCTGATACATGTATGAGTATATGTGGTTAGAACTGTAACGTACACTACATATTTTGAAATTTTACTCCATAAAATAGAAAACCTTATATGCAGACAGTTCCATCTCTGTTACCTACATTAAATTTACGAGCAGATGAGAGAAAATGTCTGATTTAATATATTGTATTTATCGGACAGTTAAACATCAGAAGAAACCTTGTTTCAATATAGATCAATATGGATTTAAAATGTGTTGTTAAATTCTCAATCTAGGTCATATATCTAATTGTCAAATGTAAGCAATGATTAATGATTTTGTAGGCTAAAATTATTTTTTAATATTAAATTGATTACATACGGTGCATAGCTTAATGTCTCATCAGTGATTAAATTAGTAAGCATGCGGATTGTGTCACCAAAAACTGCCACGTTCAAACCCCAAAACTGTATAGTTAAAAAAATATATGCCAATCTGCATTATGAATTGAACAATTTGATGACCAATTTTTGCGAAAATCGTTATGTTATAAAGATTTTCTTGATACTGTGTGGTGTAATTTATATATTCTATTTTTGAACTGGGCATCGTGAAAATGATTGTATTATTAAAAATGGCGTATATTTATGTTTATCCTTAATATTTTATTAAATAATACAATTATTTGTTCTTTTCTGGAGTTTTAAGTGACACTCCTGAATCATTCGTGAAATCAATTTAACCCGATCAATCAATATGTTTGTTGTCACTTCACAATTGATCGTATTTCAATCGATGCATTTTTGTTCCGAGGAGCGTACATCCCGCGTAAATGCAAATGTTTATCATTATGCAACTCAGAACAATAGATTTCCGATAATCACATTTCCGTTTCCAGCCCCACCTCTAACTATATATTTCCGCAAAAAGCTAATGAGACATTGAGTATTCTTAAATCCAAATCTGCATTATAATTTACCATTTAAATGTTATAGCCTTGATGACCGAGTAGGCAAATGCATGCGCTTGTGAATTCCTCCCTATTAATGATCATGGTTTAATGTCTTGTAGTTCAAAATCTATATAATTTTATAGGAATATTATTGAAATGCCAGATACCGATGCCTGATACATTCAGCAATTACCAAAAACTTCATACTTGAAAGATCCATATGCCCTACATTCTGTGATAAGAAAATGGTGCGAAAAATCTTTGAATACATTTATATAGTAATTTATAAACTATAACATTTCAATGTGAATTCCATTGTTAAGAAACAAACGCTAGTTTTAGTGTATATTGAGTTGAAGACACCTTGAAAGTTTTTTATCCTTGCTTTCTTCTTCTTCCGACCAGTAACATATTTTTAAGAATGGAAATAAAGGGGAATCTGTTACAAACTCTTCATAGATCATAGGTGCTGACACAATTTGAAAGAAATATAGGGAATTAATCAAAGGAAGATGTCGTATGCGTGTCATTTTTTTATTCTAATGTTATCATGTGGTAGATTACTAATATTAATGTAGTAGTATGTTATATGTTCGCTTACCGCCCACATATAATGTAGCCTGAAGATGCC
>JAGVSQ010004138.1:0-20033 GCA_022683975.1 Rhyacophila evoluta
AAAACTCACTTTTTCACTTTAACGTCTTTTGCCAGTAATACGACGATATATTGTATCCAAATATATCATACTTATAAACTTTGATGCAGGGGTAGGTTGGACGGGGGCTCGGAGAGATTCCCCCGAACCTCTTGTTAAATTAGGGCCGAGAGCCCTTTGTTGAATTAAGAAAAAATAAAACTCTCAGATCAAGTCAGTACCTGAATACAATTTCTTAAATTATTTACATACTTATAAATCTTCTGCCTTTTGAAATTCATCGTAAAGTACATTTACAACATTTCAGGTGTATAATAAAAGAGACATTACCAATTCACAGTCCTGAATAATTCTATGATAAAAAATCCCTCTTTTCTCAGTAACACTGTGAACTAATAACTCTTAGGTTACACGAGCCCCTTGTTAACGTATTGCCAGCCTACCCCTGCTTTCATTTATATTTGAATCCAGAAGGAAATCCAAAGAAGTGATCTCCATGGGACTGATTCCATGAAAAGAATCTGTTGACATAACTTCACACTATGGGGGCCAATATTTCTTCAAATGAAAAGAAATTTATAAAAATCGTAAATATTTTTTCAGGTATCAGATGTTCATAAAGACGGTTGCACATTGAAGTGGAAGCGACCCAAAGACGACGGCGGCACTCCCATCGAATATTACCAAGTAGACAAGCTGGATACGGAAACAGGATGCTGGGTACCATGCGCCAGGTCTGCAGAACCAAGTAAGTTCTCTTTTGATAGGATTTGAAAGACCATCAACATTGATTATCTTTAAGATTAATGAAAAAGATTAATTTTCCACAGCAAATCACTTTCACGGCATTCCATGCTTATACATACTACATGGATCAAAATATATTTGCTTATGGTATTCCAAAAGAAATAAATTCGCATTTCATTATAATTACGTGTAATAGAGGAAAAATAGATACAAAATATTCAATAAATATAATTCAATAATAAATATAAATATTCAATAAATGTAATAAATGGTAAATGAAGTATTTCAGTGTTTATCTATCACAAAATTTTAATCAAAAATAATCTCCTTTTCAGAATGCGACCTGACTGGCCTTACGCCAGGCAAAGAGTACATGTTCCGTGTGTCAGCTGTCAACTCTGAGGGAGAATCAGAGCCTCTTGTCACCATAGAGCCAATCATCGCGAAGAATCCATTCGATGAACCTGGTATGATTAGCATTATTTTTACACATTTATTACTATAAGCTACAAAATACATATATATTTCAAACACAATGACCAGGTCAAGCAATGTAATGTGATTGATGTTTACAAATGTACCTAATTAACATTTTTGAACAAGAACATTCAAAAATAAACCTCTGGCCAACATCCACCATAACAATCTTACACGTTCATTACATTGGCTAATAGGATTACAAAAACCTGAATATAATACTGTGGTGACCGCAGTGCGTGGTGTGGCTCTTATGCAAATAAAATGTATGTATGAAGTATGTTCAACTAAGACTATATGTATATGGAAAAATAATTGTTTCATTTCATTTCTTGTTACAAAGTTATTAAAAAACACAAAAACAAAAGTGTGATGAAAAAATATATTGCTCTGATACTATTAAACCACTTGACATATGTTTAAAAGATAGATTTGCTTGTGGATGCTTTACGAATGTTAAGTTAGCAGTCAAAAGTTTGGTTGATGAATGTTAAAACAGGCCGATTCTCGTGTTGAATACAAAGCCTTACAACAATATGAAGTATCAAAAATTGAGTATAGTCTCAGCGCAAATTTTTTAGGATATTTTTATTCCAGAATCTATTTCCAAAACTCAATGATTGAAACCTGCTAGGAAATGAATCAGGCTGACCTGAGACTTGAAACTGAACTTTAAAAAATCAAACTGATTTTTCAATTTCTCGTTGTTTGTTTTGTTACCAAAAATAAATAAAAGACCCTTTCAAAGATTCTTTCATGAAATGTGGCTCGCAAAGGTAGTGTAAATGGCCACCCCTGATATAGTACATACTGCATTCAAAAGGGATTGTGTTAACTGACCGTTGAACAATTAAGTAACTAGTGGTTTTCATAAGCGTCTACAGCTCTTACAAATTAAGATTTTTCGAATAATATTGTGATTCCTCTCATATTCAATTTACTTGTTTTCAGGTGCACCTGGAGTTCCATCCGTTGTGGACTGGGATAAAGACCATGTGGACCTCAAATGGACTCCACCAAGGGAAGATGGAGGTGCTCCGATTACCGGATATGTCATTGAGAAGAAAGACAAGTTCGGACAGTGGGAGAAAGCATTAGAAGTATGTAAAAGACGTAACAAGAAATAAAAATAAGTACTTTATAATAATACTTCATTTAAATTAGTAAAGGCTTCCAATTTGAGTCAACATTATACATCAATCTTTTGTTTGCCTAATAGCCCAGCTTTAGTAATTTTATCAATGAAAATAGTATTGAATTTTTTTAATTTGAACATTAATTATATTTATATTTCAATTCAGGTACCTGGTGACAAACTGGACTGCCGTGTGCCGGACCTCATTGAGGGTCAGACATATGAGTTCAGAGTAAAGGCTGTCAATAAAGCTGGTCCAGGAGAACCTTCTGATAGCACTCATCCAGTAACAGCTAAGCCTAGAAACTTGGCACCTAAGATTGACCGCACCAACCTGGAACCGATCAAAATCAGGGTTGGACAAAAGTTTGGTTTCGATGTCAAGGTTTGTAATGAGTTTATTTTTACTTTTAATAATAGGATTAATAATAGAAGAAAACAGGCTACAGTAATTGGATATCATTATATTCATTGTTTAATTTTTGGAATTTGGAAATTTTACAAAATTATTATTCATTTATTTATCATGTCAGTTAAATAAATGTAATCTTAGATACAAAATCATGATGATCAAGCTGATGCAATTAATACTTCTTTGCCATGTCAGTCATTGTAAATAGTAAATAATCTGCTCTATCTATTTTTCTTTAGTTGGTATCGAAGAATTTTTCAATGTTTTTGCATGGTCCCACAGATTGTCCCAACTCCAATCTAATTAATACTTAACTCGGGGACAGAATTTTTCATGGCATTTTTATTTTATCAACTAGCAAAAAATTACTTCAAAATTTTTAGTAAATCCTCGAAGTTAATTAATGAAAGTAATCTAATAATCAAATATATTGATTGAAGATTGTTAATCAATTTTGTTGACAAATTTTCCAAATAGGTGTCAGGTGAACCCATGCCTGAAACAAAATGGTACTTGGGCAAAAAGGAGGTGAAGTCTGGAGGAGAAATCAAGGTGCAGCACTCCGATTATAACACCAAGATCAACTGCAAGGCAGCTACCCGTGCTGATAGCGGTCGCTACACCATTACCGCTGAGAATGTCAATGGCAAAGATATCGCCGAAGTTGAGGTCATTGTTTTGTCTGCACCCAGCCCACCAGGAGGACCTCTCAAGGTAAATATATTGTATATCCTCTATCCAGGAGAACACTGAACTAACTCTACAAAATTAGCGAGATATACCCAAAACGTTCATATTTCTTCAAATGAATTGAGTAAACTATAACAAAGAATAATTTCCTTCTTAAATATTTAAAGACATCACACATTAACTTAGATCAAAGAGTTTCTTTTACTCTCCTGAAAGATGAGCGATTTCGACATCCAGGTAGTCTTTTTCTAGTAGTGTGATACATTTAAGAAACAATTATACAAAATGATTTAGTTTATATTAAAATAGTAAGATTTTATTGATTTGCCATTTTTTTATGATTATGAAATCTGCCACCGTTGTTCCCAGTGCCCTCAAACTTTTTCATAATCCACTTTTGAAACAAGTTTATTTTATTTCACTCCCAAAAAAATTATGACATAAATTAGAGATTAGGATTTTCTTCAAGCAGCTCCGTCTGAAGGACTGAAAATTAGCTAAAATACATACTGCAAATGTCTCAGAAGATGGTGTCTGCTTCTTACTTGAATTGACAAAACTTACTTAATTAATCAATAAAATACCATCATCAAAGATCAGTTATTATATTTTTTGTCAATTTAGTAAGTTGCAAATATATTGAATACAATTACAATAATATCAATCAATAGTTAGTTATCTAATTAATATTTTCTATGAGTAAACTGAATACATTATTTATAAAACTCGTATAGTTTAAGCATTATTTGTAAAAAAATAATGATTTTCTATTTTTTTGAAATTGTTTATTTATATTATTAGGTATCTGATGTCCATGCGCATGGAGCTAAGCTATCATGGAACCCCCCTGCAGACGATGGTGGTCAGCCCATCGACAAGTATGTTGTGGAAAAGATGGATGAGGCTACCGGTCGCTGGGTACCTGCTGGAGAAACCGATGGTCCAGCTACATCTTTGGAAATAGATGGACTCACTCCTGGACACAAATACAAGTTCAGAGTTCGAGCTGTTAATAGACAGGGCAAATCAGAGCCACTAACTACCCAACATGCCACCGAAGCCAAGAATCCATTCGGTAAGTTCATTTTACTCCAGTCAAAAATACTTGAATTAATTATTTTATTTTATTATAGCCAATCGTGAGAGATGAGATTCATTTTGAGAGTGGCTTAGCAAATTTAGTTTATCAATGAGTTATTTACATCCTCTTATCTTTATAGATGCTGCTGGCAAGCCTGGAACACCAGTTGTTGCAGACTTTGACAAAGACTTTGTTGAACTCAAGTGGACCAGACCAGAATCTGATGGTGGTGCACCAATTACTGGATACGTCATTGAAAAGAAGGACAAGTTCTCTCCTGACTGGGAAGAATGTGCTCAGGTACATATTTGTATTTATTCAGTGTCATGATAAAATTAATTACAGATTTTTATAAGATATATATATGTATATACCTTAAAAGTTTTGGCTTGTTCCTTACTATGTATATGTTTACAGGTTGATGGAGATGTTACTAGCGGTAAGGTCAATGACCTAATTGAAGGAAATAACTATGAATTCCGTGTCCGAGCCGTCAACAAGGCCGGAAAGGGAGAACCCAGTGATGCATCCAATTCACATCTTGCCCGTGCCAAGAACCAGGCACCGAAGATTGACAGGAACTTCATGTTTGATGTCAAGATCCGTGCTGGACAGAACTTCGACTTTGATGTACCCGTCTCTGGAGAACCAATTGCCGTCAAGGAATGGTTCGTCAACGAAAACATCATCATTAATACCGATAGAATTAAGATCGTCAATGAAAACTATTCGACCAAGTTCAAGCTCGTTGATTCTAAGAGAACAGATTCTGGAGTGTACAAATTAAAGGCGAAAAATATCAACGGAACAGATTCTGCCACATTGAATGTTACTATTCTGGATACACCCCTTCCACCTGAAGGCCCGCTCAAGGCTGACAACATCACCAAATCTTCATGCTCTCTCTACTGGAGGCCACCTAAGGATGATGGTGGCAGTGATATTACCGGTTATATCGTTGAGAAAATGGACTCAGAAAATATGCGATGGGTTCCTGTTGGGGAAGTCCAAGGCTGCAATATCCGGGCTGACCATCTGATCGAAGGACATGACTACAACTTCAGAGTCAAAGCGGTCAATAAGCAGGGAGAATCTCTGCCCTTGCTTGGTCATGAACCGGTCACCGCTAAAGATCCTTACAACACTCCTGACAAACCGGGAACTCCAGTCGTTAAAGATTGGGACAAGGATCATATGGATTTGGAATGGGTGCCACCCAAGAAGGATGGTGGATCCCCAATTACTGGCTACATCATCGAAGCTAAAACTAAGTATGGAAATTGGGAGAAGGCCGCAGTAGTCAATGGACCACAGACGACAGCCACTGTCCCGGGATTGACAGAGGGTGAAGAATATGAATTTAGGGTTATCGCCATAAACAAAGCAGGACCCGGTGAACCTAGTGATGGATCCATGTCACAGATTGCCAAGGCTCGATTCTGCGCTCCACACTTTGACAAGACTTTGCTCAAGGACCTCACAGTCAGAGCAGGACAGCGGATCGCTTATGAAATTCCTATTGAAGCTTCACCAAAGCCCACAGCCGAATGGCAAATCAATGGAACTGTCATCAAGCCATCCGATAGAGTGGATATGCAAGTATTCATGAATAAGATAACCTTCGACATTCCATTCTCTGTTAGATCAGATGCTGGATCATACAAATTGACTCTTAAGAATGACTTAGGAGTATGCAGTGCCACTGCTATGGTTACCGTTTTGGATAAGCCAACCAAACCAGAAGGACCTCTCATTGTATCAGAGATTACAAAGGAGAGCTGTCAACTCACTTGGCGTCTGCCCAAGGATGATGGTGGATCGCCAATTCTTCACTATGTCGTTGAAAAGATGGATATGTCTCGTGGTATCTGGTCTGACGCTGGCATGAGCAATACTCTTACCCACCAGGTCACCAGATTAATCCACCTTAAGGACTATCTCTTTAGAGTGAGTGCCGTCAATGCGATTGGCCAGTCTGAGGCATTAGAATTAAGCAAAAGCATCTGCGCTAAGAATGAGTTTGATGAACCCAGCTCTCCTGGAAAACCAGACATTACCGATTGGGGTAAGGATCATGTCGACCTGCAATGGGTCGCACCTAAAACTGATGGAGGATCTCCTATTACTGGATATATTATCCAGAAGAAAGAGAAGGGAAGCCCGTACTGGGTGAACGCTGTTCATGTCCCACCGAAACAGACAAACGCTACTGTGCCAGATCTTACTGAAGGACAGGATTATGAATTCCGTGTTATTGCTGTGAACACTGCTGGACAGAGTGAGCCCAGTGAACCATCCGATATTGTTACCTGCAAGGAGAGGTATCTGGCGCCTAAGATTAAAACTCCATTAAAGGAGATCCGCATCAAGGCTGGTCTTATCTTCCATGTTGACATTGATTTTATCGGTGAACCAACTCCCGAAGTTATCTGGACTAATGGAGGCAAGCCAATCCTCACTGATGAAAGGACAACTATTACATCTATTGGTCATCACACCATTGTCCATATTGTAAATTGCAGGAGGACCGATGGTGGATTGTACCACCTTCTTTTGAGAAATAGCTCTGGTATCGATGAAGGAAGCTTTGAAGTTATTGTTCTCGATAAGCCAGCTCCACCAGAAGGACCACTCGAATATGAAGAGATCACCGCACAATCAGTCACTCTATCATGGAAACCTCCCAAAGATAATGGAGGCAGTGAAATCACCGGATATGTTATTGAAAAACGTGATCTCACTCATGGTGGTGGATGGGTGCCAGCTGTGCCTTATGTTAATCCTAAATACAACCACGCAACTGTTCCGAGATTAATTGAAGGAACAAAATACGAATTCAGGGTATCTGCTGAAAATTTGCAGGGCAGGTCAGAACCATTGAACACTGAAAAGGCCGTTGTTGCTAAGAATCAATACGACGTTCCTGGAAAGCCAGGCAAACCAGAACTCGTCTCGTCAGACAAAGATCACATCACTGTTAAATGGTCTCCGCCTATTTCAAATGGAGGATCAAATATACTCGGATATGATGTTGAAAGGAGGGACAAAGCAACTGGCAGATGGATTAAGATTAACAGCGACCCCATCAGGAATAATGAATACACTGATGAACGGGTACAGGAAGGACATCAATACGAATACAGGGTATCAGCTGTTAATGCTGCTGGCCCTGGCAAACCATCAGATCCAAGCAACATGCTGACTGCCAAGCCAATGAAGGAGAAGCCCAAGCTTTGGCTGGATGGACTTATTGGACGCAGAATTAAAGTACGCGCCGGAGAACCTATCAACGTTAATATTCCGATCACTGGAGCTCCTACACCTAAGATTGAATGGACCAAAGGAGGAATACCACTATTGTCGTCTCACAGAATATCTTCTGAGACAGCTAATGATGAGACTAAGCTACTCATTGAGAAATCAACCCGTGAGGACTCTGGAAAATACACTATTACTGCATCAAATGAGCATGGAAAAGATTCAGCTGATATCGAAGTCATAGTCGTCGATAAGCCTGGAGTTCCCAAAGGACCTCTCACATACAACAATATTACTCAAGATAGTGTTAGCCTTGTTTGGCTACCTCCAACAGACGATGGCGGTAGTGAAGTCACTGGATATGTTGTGGAAATGGCTGACTTTGGACTCAATAACTGGCATGCTGTTGCAGGATTCTGCCCCAAGTGTGCTTACACCGTTAAGAACTTGGTGGAAGGCAAGAAATACAACTTCAGAGTGCGTGCCGAGAACATTTATGGAGTGTCAGATCCACTTGATGGCAAAGCCATCATCGCCAAGTCACCATTTGATCCTCCAGATGCACCTAACACTCCCGACATTACCGGATATAGCTCCACTAGCTGTTCCTTGGAATGGAAACCACCCGTTAACTGTGGAGGCAAACCTATCACTGGATATTACGTTGAAAAACGTGAGCGCGGAGGTGATTGGATCAAGGCAAATAACTATCCAACCCCAAATACCTCCTTCACTGTCTCCGATCTTAGAGAAGGATCCAGGTATGAATTTAGGGTTATTGCTGTCAATGAAGCCGGACCAGGCAAACCCAGTAAACCAACTGAACCGATCACAGCTCAAACCCAGAGACTCCGCCCTGATGCTCCAGAAGCACCTAAGCCGGATCGCGTTACAAAGGATTCTGTTACTCTATCCTGGCGTCCACCAAGAAGTGATGGGGGAGCTAAGATTAAAGGATATATTGTGCAAAAGAAGCACAAGAACGATGCAGATTGGTCAGACTGCAATGATACTCCAGTGTCATCACTTATTTACACTGTTCCTAAACTTAAGGAAGGAGAGGAATATCAATTTAGGATTATTGCTGTGAATGATATTGGTAATTCTGAACCAAGCAAACCTACTGCTAATATTGTCATTGAGGAACAAGCAAACAAGCCATGCATGGACCTTGGAGGTGTGCGTGATATCACAGTCAGGGCTGGAGAAGATTTCTGTGTTCATGTACCATATACTGGATTCCCTCAGCCTACCGCTACCTGGTTTGCTGATGACAACGTTTTGGATGTGCAATCTGATAAGAGAATCTTTGAGAAGATTACTCCTGATTCCGCTTCTTTAGTTGTACAAAACTCAAAGAGGACCGATGCTGGACAATATAGGTTACAACTGCGTAATCCATCTGGATATGACACAGCTACAATCAATGTCCGTGTTCTTGACAGGCCTGCTAAGCCTGAGAATCTCAGGGCTGACGAATTCGAAGGTGACGCTCTCACTCTGTACTGGAACCCGCCAAAAGACAATGGTGGAGGAGAAATTACAAACTATGTTGTTGAAAAGAAGGAAGCCAGAACACCTAACTGGACTAAGGTTTCCGGATATGTCACAACACCGTTCTTACGTATTAAGAATTTGAATGTAGGCAGGGAGTACGACTTCAGGGTAATGGCTGAAAATCAGTATGGACAATCTGACCCCGCTCAGACGACAGATCCAATCAAAGCCAGGCATCCATTCGATCCACCTGCAGCTCCTGGAGCGCCAAGATCAGTGGAGACAACCGAGTCATCCATCACCATCACCTGGGCCAAGCCCAGGCATGACGGTGGATCTCCAATTACTGGTTACGTCATCGAAAAAAGGCTAATCAGTGAAGACAAGTGGACTAAAGCATCTCATGCCCATGTTCCCGACACAACATACAAAGTCATGGGACTCATTGAAAACCATGAGTATGAATTCAGGGTGGCTGCCATCAATGCCGCTGGACAGGGACCATACTCACAGAGCTCTGACACAATTGTGTGCCGTGCTCCTGCCAACGCCCCCAAGATCACCAGCGACCTCAACATCAGGGATATTACTATCATCGCTGGAGAGGAACTCAAAATCACTGTTCCATTCACTGGAAACCCAAGGCCAAAGGTAAATAATTACTATTGAAATTAAATATCTCACCAATAAAAATTATTGCTATTATGCTCTTAGCATTACGTTGTTCCATATGAAATGACCAATTTCAAGGTAAGAATGAAAATGCAATGTACACATAAAATTTATTTAATCGAAGCAATCAATCACCGTCACACTCTTTGGTTTCCTGCAAATGATTAGCAAATCATATATCCCTTATTTTAAAAAATCTTCAGTTTCAAATATAATGAATTCTTCGAAATCTTTAATTAAATCATTTTCATCCTGGTACATCACGCCTTATAAAAATAATCCATAATGATAGAAAAGATGGCAATTAGTTTGTCAAAGGTCTAGTGAATACGGAGGATGTGGAAGAAAATCATGATTTAGTAAAGTTTTATTTGTCATCAATGTTTTTTTTATACGGCTTGTGCGGCACCCATTTGTCTTGCTCTTTAATCTTTTCTATTGACCACAAATGACACGAAATTGGATATCAGCCACTTACTCAACCCATTAGACGTCTAGTTCTGCATATTTTTTTTATTTTTAATTAGTTACAAACGTTGAACTTACAATCTCCGAGTGCTGAAGTGCACATATAACTCGCCACCAAGATGACTTTTACTCATAATGTGAATGTAATAAATTACTTATAGGTTGGCTGGAATGTCAACAATGAAGATGTATTCCCTGGCGATCGCATCAAGTTTATTACATCCGATAATGATACAGTTTACATCAACAAATGCGTGAAGAGGAGTGATACTGGACTCTATACAATCCTGCTAACTAACAATGTTGGATCAGACAGTGCAAGCTGCAAGGTAAATATTAAAGATTTTTTTTCAAGTCAAAATTTTACTATGCTTATAATGTTTGTTATAACCTTAATGACCTTAATTGCCATATTTTAAATTAACTAAATCATTTAAAATTGTCACATTTTCAGGTCCTCGTTGTAGACAAACCATCTCCTCCAGTGGGTCCATTGGACGTGTCTGACATCACACCTGACACATGCACCCTTAGCTGGAAGCCACCACTCGACGATGGTGGTTCTCCAATCACCAACTATGTTGTGGAAAAGATGGATAACAATGGAGTGAGTATTTTTCATTATGACAATATTAAATGAATGACATAAGTAATGCAAGCTTTTTGTTTTCAAATTTTACTTTTTACTTACAATCACATTGGTGAGAATAATTTAAATCTAAATAGATGACGAAATTGTCAAAAACTTGAAACTTACTATGACTATACTTAATTTTAGTTATGGGTTCGTATTTCATCATTTGTTCGCAACTGCCACTACAATGTGATGAGTTTGGAAGCTGGCAAGAAATACCAGTTCAGAGTTCGTGCCGAGAACCAGTATGGAGTGTCTGAACCACTGACACTTGAGGATCCTATCACTGCTAAGGTAAAGATTACTAATTTTTTTTATTTTTACTGTAATATTAGCATGCATGATATTAGAATAAAAGTAATAATAAGCAAATTTTCAAATAAAATCAATTCACCATGTAAATGGGAGAATAATCGTCAAAATATAACATATAATGCACCCAAACTTTATTTTTCTTATATTTCTTCTATTTAATACCATCTCCAATGGCCTATCATCAATCAACCTTCAAACCATTCTTCAAATAACCTCACTTGCCTTTCAATTATTTATTATAATCGTTATAAACATAGTTTTTTTTGTGTGTTTGATAAAATATGAATAAATATTAATAACAAACCCTGATACAACATGGTTTTTTTTTAGTTCTCATTCACTGTTCCTGATGCTCCGGGTACTCCCCGCATCGGTGAATGGGAGAACGGCACAGCCCCCGTTACATGGGACAGACCTCGTCACGATGGTGGATCACGCATTCAGGGCTACAGGGTAGAGTACCGTGATGTACAAGACGGTATATGGAGGGCCAGCGATTACTTGGTCAAGGATACCTCTTATCAGGTACATTCCATAGTTTACAGCTATACCTAACATTTAATTATATGTGTAAGCAAAATTATAGTAATAAATTTATATATTATCGACCTATCTGACTATTATAAAGCGGCATTTTCAGTCCAGAATACTTCATATTTTATGGACCTCTAAAATGTAACAATAGCTTTATTTATTCTAGGAGAAAAGATTTTTACGATGTGCGGTCAAGAAAATATCCCATAAAAAACAATAAAAATTTTAATCCAACTAGATGATTAAAATGCGTAGCTCAGGAACTTAACTTTCTAACCATTACTGGATGAATCTAGATCTATATTAAATAAAAGTTCACAATTTCTATGTGTGTTTCCAGGTATACAATTTGGAACCTGGCCACGAGTATGAATTCCGCGTCCGCGCCAAAAATGCCGCCGGGTTCTCCAAGTACTCGAACAACTCTGCCAAATACCATGTCAAGGCAAAGAGCGGGCCGCCATCACCACCCGGCACACCCAAGGTGCTCAAGGTCGGCAAAAACTACGTTGACCTCAAATGGGAACCACCAGTATCAGATGGAGGTAGGATTATCACCATTTTGACCCTAGCGAAAATTGCTTTAATAAGTGATTTAACTGACAATTATTCGAACATCTCTTGGGTGAATGTTTGGGTTTTAAAATATCTTTTAAGGGTTAAATCTATAAATGCAGGACTATACTGGTATATCTGTCTCATGACTTTCATGAAATTAGTGATGCTTTGAAGAGAAAAATAATTTATAATTGATAAAATGAGTACATTTTTCAAATAAATTTTAAAGAATGAAAGACAAAATTTTATGTTGAAAATAGTTGTAACTTTATCATATTTTTATACTCACCATGTTCATGAAATAAAAACAACTATCAAACTTTCAGTACTCACATGGTACAGTAATACACATGGTATAAAAAAATTACATTAATTTAATTTGTCGTATTTTTAAGGCTCTCGCATTACTGGATACATCATCGAGAAGCGGGACGTGGGTGGAGCTCTGTGGGTGAAATGCAACGACTACAATGTCATGGATCTAGACTACACCGTCATGAACCTCATCGAGCGTGCAGACTACGAGTTCAGGGTCATCGCAGTCAATGCTGCAGGTATAGAAAAAACACATTAGCTAAATCACTCAACATTCTGACTATACTATTTATATCACTTCACTAGACTTGACATGTCTGAAGGAAAAAAATGTACATATTTTACTTTTGTAGTACCAAGAGACTAATGAGGCAAAAATAGACAGCAAATATTAGTCAGATTAAATATTGCATGAAACGATTACGGTTAATGAGTGTGGTATTAATGACAATCTTTTGACAGGCAAATCAGAACCATCAGCTTGTACAATGCCAGTGAAGATCTGCGAAGTGTTGGGAGGAACCAAACCAGAATGGGTGCGGCCTATGACTAACCTCACACTTCCTCTTGGCAAGTCGTACTCTATCGAATGCGAAGCCACTGGAAAGCCTGTACCTACCGGACGCTGGTTGAGAAACGGTCGCGAGATCGTTTTGGGAACTAGGTTTGTTCACCTCTTTAAAATCTTATTTTTTATGAAACTGGGATGTGTCATAAATCCAAATTTTAACTTGGAACTATTTTAGAAAATTGATGTGAGTTGAACTAAATAAACAATTTGTTGTATTTTAGATTCATTGCTGAGTCTAAGGATGGAGTTCTACGTCTAAACATCACAGAGCTTCGTGAACAAGATGAAGGAGACTACACTTGTGAAGCCATCAATACTATTGGCTTCATCTACAGCACTGGACATGTCAAGATTGGAAGTGAGCACCATACGTAGTGTTTTTGATGCATTTTAACTTTTTTTCCCATGAAACATTCTATATATGGAAATATCACAGTTCACCTTTTTCTAAATACCTAATTTGTGATAGATGTGACTCATTATGCATGTCTATTCAAAATACCAATACTATGGCATTAAAATATTTTTTCAAGCACTGGAATAATCTCACACATCTTTTTTCATCTCACCAGCTCCACCAAGGATCACCAGGATGCCTGGTGACCTCAATCTCCCAGAGCATGATAACACCAAGATCAAGATCTACTACACAGGCGATCAGCCAATGGATGTCACCCTCACTAAGGATGGCCACAAGATCTCGGAAACACCTCACATCAAATACACCATCTTTGATGATTATATCATGATCTTCATCAAGGATATCACTCCAGAAGATGCTGGTGATTAAAAATATTTATTTTTTCATATATATGAATTTGACTTATTGAACTATAAACCACTTAAATTAGTGACTTTCTAAAATTCTAAAACAAAACTTTAATGAAACAATTCAAAAAGAAAATAAATTCTTTATTTCAATAATTTTCTCTATAGGTACATACAAATTGTCGATTAAGAACAACTCCGGAGAAGTTTCTGATACATTCCAAGTGTACATTACCGGACTTCCTGGACCACCAGAAGGACCATTAGAAACCACCTCCATCACCCGACACTCTTGCACTCTAGCATGGAAGCCGCCTAAGGTCAACGGAGGCCTGCCAATCACTCACTACGTTGTTGAAAGGAGCGATGTTACAGGTATTTGACTTTTTATTATTTATAACTCATTAGTGATTGAAAATTGCAAAGGAATTTTTGGAGAGTGAAAGAAAAATTAAGGAATTCAAAGTAAAGTATTATATATATACTATTCACAATCACATTGTATTTTGAAAAGAATCAACAAAGTTATCATATTTTAATGTTTTCATTGAGTTTTTACGAAATCCAAAATCAATTAGTTTTGTTTGTTTTTACCTCAACTCTATAATACACAATCTTAGTGTATATTTTACAACGTTTTACTATTTAAATTGTAGGAAATGCCTGGATCACAGTTGCATCATCGGTAAAGGATACACAATTCATGGTCCAAGGCTTGACTTTAGGCCAGGAGTATCTCTTCCGAGTGCACGCCTGCAATGACAATGGCATGGGACCAGCTCTGCAAGGAGTCAATCCCATCAAGGTAATATTAATTTTTCTTAGATAACAAGAAAAAATCATATGTTGGAAATCGTTAATAATAAATATATTCTCCGTTCTCAAAAAAGGAAAGTAAACCCTTATTAGATATTTAACAATAAAACCAAAGCATTATATGTGTCTTGGTTGGGTGATCCTGTCGTGGTTTTGTGGTGTTTTAAGTGCAATAAGTATTTCTGAAACCCATTATTTACTTTATTTTTTCAGGCTAAGGCACCATTTGATCCACCCTCACCACCTGGCACTCCTCAGATCACTGAAATCGGAGGAGACTTTGTTCATATCTCATGGGACAAACCCGAGAGTGATGGAGGCTCACGCATCCAGGGTAAGACACTTCTATTTTATAGCAAAAATTTTACTTGAAAATATTGAATATTGATTGATTTAATTCATCAAGATAATTTAAGTCTCTGTGAATTAAAAATTACACGTTTTTACAGCTGTTTTTTACAATATATGAATAAACTCCAATGTCTATATAAAACAAAAGATACTATTTATGCCATCATTTTCTCATGAATTAAGTTGACAAATCTTTTTATTTTAACAGGTTACTGGATAGATAAGCGTGAGGTCGGCTCAACAAGCTGGCAACGTGTGAATGTAGCTTTGTGCCCTGCTGCACAAACAACTTGCTCAAACCTCATTGAAGGAAGACAGTACGAGTTCCGAGTGTTCGCTCAAAATGAAGCTGGACTCTCTGAACCGAGCACCAACAGTACTCAAGTCAAGGTCGTTGATCCTAAAGGTATATGTATTTTTCAATATATTATATAAACCCACTATCTAAAATTATTAGTAAACTTTTTATCTCAAATAATTTATTGGATATTAAAATGCGTTTGATCTTTGGTAAGCTTTGTGAAAAAGTGTGTAGTGTGTTAAACTTGGAAGCAATGTGAAAACATGGTATTGCAATTTAAAATGAAATGGATACAAGACATTATTCTATTGAGAAAGTATATTTATTTTTCTTCTCTTCTACTTCAGCTGCCACTCCACCAGAGATCGTGAAGCCACTGAAGAACGCAAACTGCATCCAGAACCACAATGCTCAATTCACTTGCACTATTACTGGACAACCAAAACCAGTCATTACATGGTACAAGGGTAAGTAAAGCTTTCATTTTATTTTTTTCATTTGTTCATATGAATACAACTAAATTTTAAAATATACAATAAATACAAATCGATCCATCAATTCTGTGTTTCATTTTAATAGGAGCCCGTGAAATAACCAACGGACCACGCTACCGAATCTGGAGTGACGGTGATGTCCACAACCTCACGGTGACAGATGTGTATGGAGAGGATGCTGACGAATATGTATGCAGAGCTGTCAACAAGGCAGGAACTAAGAGCACTCGTGCTGAGCTGCTTATTATGAGTAAGTTGTATTCAATTCATAATCAATATATTAAAATATCTCACAGTTTTGCAATTTTTAATTGGCTCAATAATATTTCATCACTACAATTACTATAGTCATACAAAGTTCTAAATGTACCTTCAGCTTTGCAATTGAGTATTTAACTTCTCGTACTCAAGTCTATGTAAATTTTTCCAGCCGCTCCCAAGTTGTGCGTACCACCACGGTTCCGCGATGCAGCATATTTTGACAAAGGAGAGAATGTCATTGTCAAGATTCCATTCACTGGACATCCGAAACCCAAGATCACCTGGGTAAGGGAAGGTGAAAACATTGAGTCTGGCGGCCACTACCATGTTGAAAGGAAAGGTAAGAAATACCAAGGATTTTACCAAATAATTCACTCTAGAAATTGTGATAATTATACAATAAATAGGTTGATTTTCAATATTTTTGCTGTTCATTTGTTTATTGCTTCATTTTATCATGTTAATACTAATATTTACACAAAAACATATTCTAATTAGAGTTTTATTTTATTGAATGATAAATAAGATAAAACTTAGTAGTAGCGAAAGTGTTTATTTCAAAATAATTTGAAATCTATAAACATCTTTATTGGCTTTCGGATGATCAATATGCAAGTTTACCAATTCCTGACATTTATTTTTAATATTTCGAGCTTAAGATTAGTTTACATCAAGCACCATAATAATAAAACTAAATTGTTTATTAGATCGCCATGCAATTCTGACAATCCGAGATGCCAGCAAATTGGATTCTGGTCCATACAGAATTACCGCTGAGAACGAGCTTGGCCAGGACACTGCCATCATTAACATTGAAATCAGCGGTGAGTTTTATTCGTTATCCAATATACCCATGCGATGAATATTTTATTATATTGTCACTCATTCATATTAGAATCTGAAAATTGTTGAATAATTTCTTATATTATATAATGATATTATCTTCATCAGTTTAACCTAGTTATAGTGTATAGAAAAAGTTAGTAACAGAAGAATTTGATAATTACTTGAGATTCTATAATATACAGTGAAATACCAAATGTTTTCTTTTTATTATTTCATAGACCGCCCTGATCCACCACGCTTCCCAGCGGCAGACAGTATTTCTGTGGACTCACTTGCACTTACATGGAAAGCACCAGTATGGGACGGCGGTTCTAACATCACCAATTACATGGTTGAGAAACGCGAGCACCCGATGAGCAGTTGGATCCGTGTTGGAAACACCAGGTAAAACGGATGTCTATGTTTAATGCATTCTATCAAAAAGTAAAAGTCAAATGTTATATTATATCATAATAATAAAGGATAAATTTTGCTTTCCAAAAAAAAAAAAAAATGTACGCATTAGTATAACTGTGTTTTTTTTTATAGGTTCATGACAATGGCCGTAACTGGCTTAGCTCCTGGTCACCAGTATGAGTTTAGAATATACGCAGAGAACATCTACGGCAGATCTGATGCTTCTGTTACCTCCGGACTTGTTGAAACTAAGAGCCTCATCAAGAAGGAAATTAAGAAAAAGGAACACCCAGGTAAAACAAATAGACACACACGGGATCGATGCTTAATACAAAATTTTAAAATTATTTATGCAGTTATGAAATTTGAATCTGTGCCTTCCAGTGATGAAAATACATGCAATTCCAACTTCACCACCATAGCACTTAAATTCACTTATTCACTTAGTAAACTGTTATAATTGCAGAAAAATAAGTTATTTGGTGTTTCTACAAGATACTGAATGATCATAAAATGTTAAAAATTTAAAGATATAACTTATTGTAAAGTCTTGCCCAAAAAACAAAAATGACTAGTTTCTTGTATTTGACAGCTTTTCAGTACCCACTCACAAATTACTATCAGAAGCATGAACATTTCATATTAATTTAATGTTGTGACATCCTTGTGTTATACTTTCTTCATGTATTGTTTTGTTTCAGTTGATGAAAATGGAAAGCGAATCAGGACAAATGCAGACCACGGTCCAGTGAAAGATTATGACAGCTATGTCTTCGACATTTACTCTAAATATGTACCACAGCCTGTAGACATCTCTACTGATTCCGTATATGACAAATATGACATCCTCGAAGAGATTGGTAAGTGTGAAAGTGTCTATCGAAATAAAATAAAATTTACCATATTTTTCAATACATGGAATTTCCATCACTAAATGTAAAGCAACCTTCAAAAAAGTTAAGTGGTTTCAGAAAAATTTAAATTAATTCTTATATTTCTGTAACTCACAGTGTCGCCTTAATATATTAAATTGGACGTTACAATTATGATATCTTTGACATGGAAATAGACATTAAAGCTGAAATATTTTAATAAAAACATAATGTGTTATTAAGAGCATCATTCATTTTATTATGGCATCTTTTAAATGCTTCCATAAAATCCATTTTGTATTATTTCAAAAATATAAATATATTATAAAATTATATACAGTTAAGCAGCATATATTTTTGTTAAAATGTACTGCATAATGATTTAAGTGGAAGATTTTTATTTAAAAAGCTCTCGAGCATATTTTTACTATTATCAATTGTTTTACGAAAAAATGATAATCCCATCATATTTTTTACTTGGCAGTTTTTTTTTTAAATACACTGCATATTTAAATATTATATAGATATTTGAACAAGTATTATTTACAAAGGGTTACTAAAAAAATCTTTAAATATGAAAATTATTATTCAGTTCTGTATATTTATTGTGATAAATCATGGCAAGATGGTTTACATACAGCAATCCTTTGTAAATAATAATTGTTGGTAAAAATCCTTTGGTGTTGTAAATTTATGTGTTGCGGCGGTCATCTGTGATATGCCGTACCGTAGAGCAATGTTTTTAGCTTCGTGGTCTCCTTCTGCAACAGGCACCGGAGCTTTCGGCGTAGTCCACCGCTGCCGTGAGCGTCGCACCGGCAACACTTTTGCTGCCAAATTCATCCCCGCCGCCCACGCCATGGAACGGGAGCTCATCCGCAAGGAGATTGATATAATGAACCAACTTCATCACCACAAACTCATCAATCTACATGACGCCTATGAAGATGACGATGAGATGGTTCTCATCTTTGAGTTGTGAGTGTTTTACTTCTTATTTGAGATATATAATGTAAGTCATAATCAATAAGAAAAGTAATTCTTCACAGTAGATTGAATTTATCTCAGATTCCATGTCTCCATGAAACATAAAAATATACATCTTCTAATATTATGTATATCTATAAAACCAAGTTAAATTGACTTTAATCAAATGGAGTTCGCAGTAATATCTAATATTTCACACATTCCATTATAAAATAACCTGCACTTCACAAAGGATTACCTTTTTAATAAACATTACATGAAATTATCTAATATGTGATTTCACATTCAGCCTATCGGGAGGAGAACTGTTTGAAAGGATCACGGCTCCTGGTTACCAAATGTCAGAGGCAGAAGTAATCAACTACATGAGACAGATTTGCGAAGGAGTAAGACACATGCATGAGCAGAACATCATTCACCTCGATATCAAGCCCGAGAACATTATGTGCCAGACTAGAAATAGCACCAATGTCAAGGTATATACAGTTTATATTGTTAAAGTTGAATGTCTTCAATTGAATAAAGATTTTTTATTTATCATTGAAAAAGACAATTCTTATGTCATTTAAAAAAAAAAAAAAAATTTAAATTTGGGAGT
>JAGVSQ010004139.1:0-20031 GCA_022683975.1 Rhyacophila evoluta
ATATTCCTCCTCAGTTTTAAGCTACAATAAGAAAGTATGCCCAAAATGAAAGCAGAATATTATTAATTATATGTTATGGAGTGGTATAGCTCATCTCTCGTGGCTTGAATCGTCTGTTGCGCTTTGGAAATCATTCCATACATAGGCTGACCAACGAAACAGCAGTTATCAATATAATATTATATACAGTTGGAGACTTGCAATCACGCCGTAGTTCAAACGCTTCGATCGGATGGCAGTGTAGAAATTTCAATATTTAACATTGCGTGTGACTGACTTGTCACCCATTTCGACCACTGATTTTAGATATTGTAAACATTATAAATGTTTATACCTTTAATAAATACTGGAATTAATCAAGGGTTACTTATTTACTTACAAATAAATATAAGTTATACGTATTAATTAAATATCTATTACTTCGTACAGTTTTGCCTAAGCTGGCCGAATCAGGATGTAATGAAACTCGTGAGACTATCTTTCTTGTTTTGTTTTACTGAGTATAAGAAAAACATTTTTACATATCGACTAACGAAAGGAAAAGGACGTAGCCCACACAGAGCAATTTCTACAGCATGCACAAGAAACGTTTATTCAATGATTTAAGTCAAAATATTAAATAGACACAACCTTAAAGAGTACGAAGACAAAAACTGGTGTTTTATTTACCGAATCTGATTTTAATTTAATAAGTTATTCAAAAAAACTAATGAAATTCATCTGACATAAGTCTTTTTCTTGGTTGCAAATTTCTCGGGGCCTACTTTTGCAAACTTGGTAAAGTTATTGAATATTTTGTGCTTGGATTTTTATTAAAATTGTATTAGATTTAGTTTATTATTATATAAGTCTTATAAGCTTGGAATAAGTTATATTTAGTGTTTTTTCTTTATAAACAAAACAGTATATCGATAGAATACAATACAACTAAATATACGAAAATTTATTGAGTGACATTATTATAATTTAAAATAGGTATGGTCAATAATGTATCTGTTATTAAGTAACGCTATATTTAAACTTCAAATCCGAAAACGTTTGAACCACATGCCATGTAGTTATAATTTTTTTGTAAATTCTTAGTAAGCGAGTTAGAAAAAACAGTGATTACTTCTTCTGTGTCTATAGTTTTAATTGAGTGTCTTTGTCATTTTAAAGTATTAATGATTTAAAAACATTTTATGCAATAAAATGAACACATTCACTGTGACTTAGACGTCTTTTGCCCTGCTACATCCATATCGACCATGGAAAGTAAAAAAGACGTAACCCATAATTTAAAAAAATAGCTTTCATTCGATAACCATAATGTATACAACTTAATACACGTTCTACCAAAAAGACGTAAACTGAAAATGCCGAATTAATGTTCAAATTAGCTTTTAAGTTTAAAAAAAGGATAGCCTGTAAAATTGGCGTCCGGGAAAAAAAGCTTCTACCTAATTAATTTTACTAGTTTTTCTTAAATTACTTAATAAATTAATGTCATATTGAGTAAATAAAGCACCAGTCTTAATCTTTCTGCACTTCAAAGTCGTGCCTATTCGATGTTTTGACATTGGCTCAAAATCATTGAATATACGTTTTTTGTGATTCATGTAAAAATTGTCTACAGGTTACGTTATTTTTCTTTTCCATCGTCGATGTACTGTTCTTCAATTGTCCTAAAAATATCTCCTAAAATTTTTCCAGACACTATGTTATCGAATTTCGTGAAAAACGGTAATATAAAAGTATAAAAGATTTTTTTTGTATGGTGTTTTGTTTGTTCTAAAAAAATATCAAGTATCATTTACTCGCAAATAAAACGTTTCGTAATATGAACGTAATCAAAGCAAGTCTATAACAGTTCTCCGTAAACAATATAATAATAACAGAATAGAGAGATGAATTGAATTTATTTTCGTTTTATAACAACAGAGAATGAGGGAATTTATATCTTTAAATAAATTTCGATGTAGTGCTATAATTTTGCGTTACATCAAAAGCTAAGAATAATTTTGTTCGCATTGATGTACTTAGATAAAGATATGGCCGAAAACAGAATATTGGGTTAAATTTACAAGCTCGCTACGTCATAGGTTCAATAAAATGCAGATGTAATAACCTCATATTTAAAATTTAAGTAGTAAAATTAATTTTATTTTACATTAATTTTTTACATTTTTTATTAATATTCCACATGTTGTAACATTACAAATTATGAGTTCACATTTACAATACGATATACATTTGATTAAAACAAAAATATCGAAAACATATCGTTGCTGAAATTACAGGAACACGAATCTCGATTTTTTGGTTTTAATCAATTATTGACCCATATGTCCAGATAACTACTTAAGAAATTGAGAACATTGTATGTTTGTTATGTATTCCAAAATGTATAACTAACTTATAAGTAGTGATCCCAGTGAGGAGAGAAATAGCTAAATTTAACATAATCGTCTTGAGTATTAATATCTTCCGCCTATGTGAGAGTGAGTATTGATTGAGATTTCTTTATATTTTTAGAAAAATAATTTCTCTAATTCACTCGGCAGCCCTTCTTTTTCTACTTTTATTTGTTACTATTTTAATTTTTCTTCCCGGTAATATAGAGGTGCACGTCTGATACCCTGAGTGAGATTGAGAATTTATTGAGGTGTATTTATGTATTTTTAGAAAAATATCTCTCTAATTCACTTGACAGCTTATTAATGTAATGTAGAGGTGCACACCTCGCAATCCGGGGAATGCAAGTTCGATTCCTACATCTGTTTGATTTAAAAGATACGAAAATGTAATGTAGAGATGTACTCCTCGCAATCCGGGTTATGCGAGTTCGACTGCCACATCTACCGGATTTTAAAAGATACGACATTATAGGACTAGATGCCCATTGAATTAAGTAATTGTCTGACGAAAAATCCTTTTAATAAATATTTATCAAGACATGTTTATATTATAGAAATGCATATATTCCACTTTCAGAGCGAATATGGTATTAACAAAATGCCTTTTATTCCCATATGTTCATTAAGTTTATATTTTATTATTTTATGTATATTGTTGATGTATTAAATAAATCATTTATAATATTCTTAATAGTAGAAGATATGAGCTTTAAGCTTTTATATTGTCTGCTACGGCCCTTGCATCGTAGACATCTTCTACGCCGGAAAACGTCACTATTTGAATGACGTCACAACCAATACAATAAAGATATTCCCACTGCGTAGGTGTTAGAATCTGTTGATTATATGACCATTTGGCCTAGGCCTATGTGGGTTTTTATGCCTAGTTCATTAGGGCAATATAACCTAAGTAATCCTTTGATCCACGTGCAAGAAATTCTACCATTTAGTAGGTTAAAAGTGATACCACTTTTGGCTTTATGATGTAAGATATTTGATAAGAAATTTACCGGATTCTGTCTTCAATGTCAACAGGACAAAAATCATTATATGTGTTAATTATATCGACTGTAGAAAAGAAAAAAGACGTAACCCTCAATTTAAAATAAATAAATTTGTTCGATAATCACAATGCAGACAATTTAATACACACTCTATCAAAAGGGTGCAAGCTGAAAATATTGAAATAGTGTTTAAATTTAGTTTTGAAATTTAAAAAAAGATAGTTTGTGAAATTTTTGACCAGGAAAAGGGACTTCCACCCAATCAATTTTATTGGTTTTCTTAAATAGGTTAATAAATTAATATCATGTAAGTAAATAAAACATCAGTTTTAGTCTTCATGCACTTCGAGGTTGTATCTATTTGTTTCGACTTAGGCACAAAATTATTAAATAAACGTTTTTTGTGCCCCCTATAAAATTTGTTCTATGCGGGTTACGTCTCTTTTCCTTTCCACAGTCGATATATATTATATTTATATATCGATGGCTAAATATGAAAACCAGCCAATTCTATTTGTATAAAATTTTCAGAAGCAATAATGTTTTTTGTTGTTGAATGTGTATGGTACTACATATGTTTGGCTGAAATGTGCGGGTAATTTTGCGTATTTCAAGTTTTCGCAAATTTTATGTGCTCTGTGTACAAGAGAAAAACTAAATCTGAAGAAAATGGTGTCTAAATCGGTTTTAGACCTTAGGTGGAGTTATCTTGTTTACGATTAAGTACATGATGTTCCGACAAACTTGTGCCCTCAAAAGTGCACGTAAAACCAAGCTAGGGAAAGAATCTTACAAAACAATAAATAGCAGCAATTAATATGTTAATTGACCCATAAAAGTGATGGGAATTTTTAAAAATAGTTACAATAATAAGTTCATTTGATTTTTTCATAAAAAATAAAATATGCGCGTTTTTGTCTTGTGCACTTAATTGCGGTGTCTTAAATATTGTTTCCTATGGGTAGTACTCAATGGTATTCCAAATCACTGCAATCCCACCGGTCAGAAGGAGAAACAAATAGAAGTCAGACTCTCCGGAGGCATCCGCAGTACATGATCCAGCCAGTTCGAGTGCCACCCCATCACTTTTAGCATGACATGAGGTTGTCCCGTCCGCTCTCTTATATTCGAGTTCTTTATAAAGTCGGTCCACTTCAACACAAGTATCGGTATCACCAGCTGAATTAAATAGTACTTATACGATCTGGGAAGATACAAGGTTGGCTTGTGACTCCTGAAGAATCCTGAAGGCATCGTGTTTTGGCTATATGGTCCGCATAGGAAGCGGATATGGTAGAGAATGATATATTTATTGTATTGCTTGATGAAATTATCTTTGCCACATAATGAGTAAGTTTTGTCATAATGAATAACTTTTACATAACAAAACCCTAATTTAGACTCAGTAACCCAAACAATTTCATAATATCCAGTCGAATTTCTAGGCAATCAGACATAACACTGTGTCATAATTGCTCAAAGCTCATGTATATAAATAATCGTTATTTAACGGTGTTCGTTACCTAATCGCTAAATGAAATATTAAACTTTGTGCTTGAAGGTTTCTTTCTAATTATAAACTCAGTGGGCGACGAAAAGCTGCTTTATATTAAGTAACCCTCCGGCGGGATATTACATCACACCTTTTCTTCGTAATAATACAAACCCTTGAAATGTTTTACCAATTTAAGACGTAACTGCGCATCTAATTCAAAAACATTTTTTTATCAGATATTTTCAGTAACAGCACGCAAGCTTTCTTTCAGGGTATTGACCACACCAAAAGCTCACACAAAAATTCAAGCATGTGCATCACAACAATGCGTAGATCAGCGCTTCTCAAACGGAGTCTATATGGCGACAAATGAAAAAATACTTTTTGGGTGAGCATACCAAACTCTAGGGGAGGCACAGATAATATAAATTTCACAATCTACTAGGTACGAAAATAGAAATTACGCACACAAAACATTAAACGAATGTATGGAAGTAGAAATCTCAAGATAGGAAGTAGAGTCTCAAAAAATGCATAGTTTTTTTTTTTACTAAAAAGGGGCCCATGTTCAAAGAAAGTTGAAAGCCGCTGGTGTAGATGACCACTCTATTTAAGTGGAGTATACAAATATATGCGTTATAAAGACTTATTTTGATACAATTATTCACGAGAGTTCATCATCCGGTCCTGCATTTTCGGATTATTAAAAATGCTACAAATGTGGCATTTAAGCTCGGATCTTTTGACTCCAAAGCTCGGGTACCAGAGCTCTCATTTACTTGGGAAAACTGTGTTATATCCATTATAAAAATGCACTATTTTAAATTATCGTTTGGATTATAATCTTTAGACAAAATTTAAATACAAGAGGAGACTTTTTTAGTCGTATGGAAAGCATTGAGAATATTTGTAAAAATATATCCAAGACTTATTTGAATAGAAATGGATTTAAATGTGTTTGCGACGCGAAAAACCAGCTGTTGGTTGACGAGCTTGGTCTCCAATTTATTGCTTGAAGAATGCAATGTTTTATGAATAGTGTGATGATTTTTTTTTGGTATAATTTTATGATTGAATAAGATTCTACGTATTTATTATGACTTCGGAGCTTTGAAAAATGACTCCATCACTTAACGTGATTTTTCAGAGCGAATAAAAAAAATGCGCTGTCCGCAGTGGCATCTGTGAACACAAAAGCAAACTAAATTAGATGTCGGAGGGATGATGTTGGTCGGGGAAAAGGCAAAAATCCATATTTCAATCATCCTCGAACAATACCGGGAAGATCTTCTTAGTCACATAAACGCGATAAGTGGGGGTAGCTATGACGCTTCGCTTGGGGTAAGGTGGGGCAGTTTGGCGCACTGAGAGAGTAAAGTGGGGTATCTACCGGGGGGCAATATAAATACAGGCATCTGTAAGTAAGTCTGTCACCCATTTGTAATAAACTGTTCGCTTCTCTCTTAGCCCGAACTCCCTCGCAGTTGCGAACGTGAAATGGTACACCCACGACGTGAAAATGTTTTTATTTCCCGATAATAATATATATTTTTTACTTTATACCCTTTTGACGAATACGGTAACGTAATAAATAAGCTTTTGATAACATAATTTCATCAGATTCTATATGTATGATTCTCGGAAAGCTTCATGTAGTATTTATATTTATTTAAGCACAAATTGCCAATTTGGCGATAGATCTTTTGACATTCAATAGGTATTACGTAAAGATACTTTCATGAAAAAAATAAAATATATATATCTGCTTCTGCTTAGTTTGCTTATTTTATTAACCAATGTAACATTGCCACAATAAAAATACAGTGTTCTGAAGATTAAAACAATACAAAAATATAGTTCGACTGTAGAAAGAAAAAAGGATGTAACTCACATTGAACAAATTTTACAGGAGACAGAAAAAACGTTTATTTAATGATTTTGAGCTACATCCAAAAATTACATAGAATCAACCTTGAAATGCCCGAAGACTAGAGGTGTTTTTTATTTACTTAAAATGATATTAATTTAATAGGTTATTTAAGAAAAACAAACACAATTTATTAGGTGGAAGCCATTTGGACAGATCGCAAATTTCATAAGCCATCGTTTTTTCAAACTCAAAAGCTAAATTTAAATACTGATTCAGCGTTTTAAGCTTACATCTTTTCGACGGAACCTGTATTAAATTGTAGATATTCAGATTATCGAATAAAACCTATTTTGAAAAATTTGGGATTTCGTATTTTTCCTTTTCTACAGTCGACATTATCGATGATTCATTTCAAAATTATTCTACGTATTTTGTAATTTCGTAATTTCGTTTTTTTCATAAATCTGTGAATATAAACATCTACACTTTGCGAAGGTTAATATAATCCATTTATAGAACGGAATTCTTCAAACTGTACAGATCCATGTGCTCAATTTTAAGAGCGGACATTTAAAAAAATTAGACAATGATAATGTTACCACAGGCTATAATTTTTTTTCCTATATATTTAATCGAAATACTAAGATGGCTTCTACAAAAATGAGATAAAAATGCCTGAATTGATGAAACCTGCCATAGTATTGAAACATAAAATTTGTCTTTTACAGCCCGTGTGAATTAAAATAAACATTATAATCTAGTGTTTGACACTTTAAATTTATAAATATTTCAAATTATTTATGAATAGATTGCTTTTCAGATATAAATGTTTTTTTTTTCGCGTATTACAGAAGAAGCACATTCGTAGATTTTTCGGAATGATCTATCGGGAAATTGATTTATCAGAATGCTGGCTATTGGTATTTTGTCAAGAAAGAAATTAAATATTATTGTATTGAATGAAAAAAAAATCGTTATAATTTATAGTAAATGCTATAATTTATATTAAATATTTAATTTAATTAAATTAAAAATATTATACACTGGGACACTCGTGCAGTTGAACAATTTTTACCGTTCAAAGCTTCTCCGTAGAGGGGAAATATTTAGGAAAATAGTCAAGGAGATAAGGAGAGCTGATTGGGGCTTATATACAGTTCGCCGTATTCACAGTGAGGCTATGTAGCTTTCCCTCACATTCCTACCCGCGTCTGGGTAGCTAGACGAACCGGAAAAACGATTGGAATGGGCCCCAAGATGGTTGGGTGCCACATAGGGTGGGTTTGCTCCGAATGATGTGTCACTTTATTTACTCACATGTCAATGTTTTTTGTATTGATTTATACTGGAGTACTTTAGTTAGATGAATGGAAAAATGAAATGAGTACAAATTTGAAAATGTATATTTAATTATAAATAAAGCCTCTAATAAAAACAAATAAACACGAAACTTATAGCAATATATTGTTTTTTTTTGACTTACTCATGATGTTATCAAAAATTAAATCTAGCTAATATTAGTCAGCGTGTCCATGATAACTATAAGATGGTAACAGTTGCGTTTAATAAAATCGTCTTGGCTATTGATATATTCCACTTAAGTGAGAGTTAGTTTTGTGTCATCAGTATTGGTAGGTTAGTTTTATATTTTGTAATGAAAACAACAATAAATACATAAAGATTATTATTGATTCAACATCCTCGGTGCTTTTTAAATTTCGTAGGCAGTGATTATATAAATACAAATCACGTTATGATCTACCATCGTATTTATTATATTCACGTCGAAAGTGGAGCATATGGATCTCAAAATTATCATATAATTAAGGTGATCGTTACAGAATTATGAAGCAATATATTGTAGATCTTTGTATTGTGAAGAATTATGTTTACAATTTTTTATACCACGTTTGCTCGCAAAGTGGAGCATATGGATCTACACAGTGTGAAGAATCCACTCCGAAAGTGGTTTTTATGGATGTCCGCAATGTAAAGACGACTTGACAGGTTATTTTCACGAGGATTGTTTGTCAGACAATTACTCAACCCAATGGGCATTTAATTTTTGGATTTTTTAAAATCTGCAGATGGAAAATCGAACCCGTATTTCCCTGATTGCTAGGCGTACACGTTAATTTTTACGCTATTCGGGAGACTTTTAGTCGTATAGAATGCTTTGAGAACAGATTCTTGGATCGGATACTGACGGTGAAGTGGTTTGACTTCGTAAGGAACTTGGAGACAAGGCAGCAGACGTTGCAGTCTCCTGTCACTCTGAAAGTCATGTAACGGTGCTGAAATTGGCTGGAGCGTGTACTATAAATGTATCCAAAGAACCTGAATTCTGCTTTTTTCTTTGTTGAACTGGTGGAATTCTCATGTCCTGAAATCTACAGGATCTGAGGATGCGAGGCGACTGGCAGATGAAAAAAAGTGCTATGTAGTGGCCATATGCTCTTAATATTTCTATGTTACTGTGAGCACTTCAATGTGTGCGCAGATGTCTTGTGAGCACTTGTCGTGAGTGCAGTTGTGTGGTTACCTTGTGTTTCGACCAGTTTTTCAGCCTATTAGATATCAAGTCTTGCATGGCTATTTTTTTAAAATGTGACTGGGATTCAGATTCGTACCTTTCATATTAGAAGGACACACGATAACCTCTTACTCAACGACGTGATTATAATGACTAAAATAGAATTGATTGTAATTAATAATAGTTAATAAAACCACAGCGCCTTTCCGCATCACGTGATCGGTCTGTCGAACTTTTAGTCGATTGCCGGCGCGCTCAGTTTCATCAATATTAATTAAGAATTTAGTGGAGCGGCGTAATATGTTTGTGAATCAGATTGCCTCGAGCTTTTTCACTTGGCAACTTTACGCCCGTACAACGTTACTGTTATAACATACACGTAACGTTACATAATACGACAACAACACGACAATAATGCGCGGCAACAATGAATACGACATTCATGAGATGAGCTTTTGTATGTCATTATTATTATCATCATCATACTCATTATTATTTTTACTAAATTTAGTATCGATATTGTTACTGTCAACACGGTAGCCTAGAGCTCGGGAGCTGGATATTGTATATTCAGTTGCCGGATTAAAAAAAAAGCTCAAAGCTGCAGGACTGGATCCCCTATAGCTCACCCAATTTACTGACAAAGAATTAATTGTTATGGAGAAATCTATCAAAATAAGCTTTGACAATGAAAAGTTATATACTGCCTCCATAAGCAAAAAGTAATTTAAGACAGTTCGATGTTGAGAAAATATTGAGAATTTATCATATTTTTTGTTATGCCATGTTCGATCCCAAAGTGGAGCATATGGATATACACAGTATGAAGGTATCCACTCCGAGTGAAGTATATGAATCTCCTTATGGGAAGACGCCTTGACAGATTTTTTTTCACGAGAATCGTTTGTCAGACAATTGCTCAACCCAATGGGCATCCAGTCCTGCATTTTTAGATTTTTAAATCCAACAGATGGGGATCCAAGCCCGCATTTCCCAGATTGCTAAGCGCGCACGCTACCAACTACGCCAACCAGGGAGACAATTTTTTTATTGCTGCTTAATACATCAAATGCGTATTACACACCGTATTTTTATTTAAAAATCATGTTATACTATATACATGTTATATATAAAAATGATGTGATGATTTGTGTACTAAAATAAATGGTTTTCTATTTATTTTCTTATGAAATAAAATTCAAAGAATGTTTCCTTACTTCTATATATTTTTTAATAATATTAATAATCTACTTTTTTTAATCCAGCAGATATGGTATTCGAACCCGTAATCCCCGAAAGCAAAGTGTGCCACTAACTTCTTAGGAGACGCGAACAATATTGGTTGAAAAAATCCTTGCAAAAAATACTCTGCCAAGTAATTACAAGTTGTTGCATCATTGTCAAGACTTTTATTAAATTGTACAAGAATACTTGTGCATAATTTTACCTTGTAGATAATTACATAAGGACGGATTCTATTATATTATAATATATTGGAATAAACGTATTTATTATTCATATATATATATAAATATTTTGTACCATGTAGGCTTCGAAAATGGAGTATAAGGATCTATAAAGTGTGAAGATTTCAACTCCGAGAGTAGAGCATACGAATCTTCGTAATGTAAAAACATATCTTGACAGATGAAGTTACACAAAAATTGCTTGTCAGACAATTGCTCAACCCAATTGGTATCCAGTCCTGCATTATTATATTTAAAAAAATCCGATAGATGTGGGAATCAAGCCCGCATTTCCCAGATTGCGAGGCACGCACGCTAACCTGTACGCTACTAGAGAGATATATTCTACTATATAAAATATACTTGGCTATAAATACCCAGTGAATTTCAAAATTACGTCTATTGTTAGAAGTATTTTATCTATTTCTATAAATAAATATTTTAAATACATAATTTTATAAAGTATGTTTTAAATAATAAAAAAATATAAATTGGCAACACTCACTTACTCAAAATTTTATATTAGAAATGATAGTAAAAAGACAATATATTGATTTCGGTTCGAGAATGAAATTCAATAATGTATCTTTGATTTTATAAATACGATTATTTTTGTAACGGTATAAAAAATGTTGGAACTCGATTTACCCTCTAGACATTGTACAAAAAAGATACAATGTATTTAGTGGCCATAATAATGTGAGTTTTTTTATATACGAAAGAACTGAAGTCTGTCTTTTTAATGTTGAAAAGATATATCATATTATTATAAAAGAAATCTCATAATTTTTTTACCAATCTTGTCAGAGGTTGAGTGAAATGAAAATGTTGAAATATGATTATTTTAATTGGTACTTTACTTATAGATTATGAGTAAAATCAAAACTACATATTTGAAACTTGAAAATTTACAGACACTAAGACCTATCTCAATATATTGTTTACATCGTATATATTCGTTGATATATGAGAGGAGTATTTTCAAATTGATCATATTCCACTAAGTAAATTTTTTAAAAAGGACACATTGAACATTTTTTTTTATAAAATAACCAAAAAAATGTTTTTTAAAGTTTTTTGTGTTTTCAATATTTTTTAAATGGATTTTTTTCATGCCGACTGGTTTTTTTATACACTATCTTCTCCTTTACATTTTGGCATATAAGTTCACTTTGGAAATACGCCTTTCATATAGTAAATCGGATAATTATTTTATATACTGATTTTAATGTTCATGTTTCATTTTAATTACAAATATATTAACATAGTTATGATAATGACAAAACGATAATAATAATGAAAAATTTTACATTTCTAAACTCTCATTGTATAACGAAATAGTATATTTTTACCAACCACGTTCGCTTCTAAAGTGGACTGCATGGACATCCGTAATGTGAAGAAGTTTTTTCATGATTATTGATTGTCAGACTTATTGTTCAACCCAATTCAGTCCTGCATTTTCAAAATTTTCAAAATTCGACAGATGTAGGAATCAAACTCGCATTGCCCAAATTGCAAGGCGTGCACGCTAACGTCTAAATTATCAGGTAGACAATATATACCTAATATATAATATAATAGTATATTTACAGAGTACTATATAAATGCGATTAATCTGATGACTTATTGATAGATTATTCTGGATCGTAAGTCGGTCTTTGAGAATAGGTAGCAATTGCGCTTGTTTTTAAAGAAACCCTTAAGAGCGCAGTCTTCCCGGTAGCGTAGATGTTAGCGTACGCGCCTAGCATTCAGAAAATGCCGATTCAATTCCCAAATGTGCCGGATTTAATTTTTTTTTTTAATGTAGGACTAGATGCCTATTTGGTTGAGAAATTGTCTGGGAACCAATTCTCGTAAAAATTTAATACGTCATGATATGTTTTAATATTGCGGAGATCAATATATTACACTTTTGGAGAGGACATCTTCACACTGTGTAGATCCATATGCTTCACTTTTGGGGCGAACATGGTAAATAAAAATCAGTCTATCTCTACTAAATGTGCCCTCCATTTACCCGCCGCGTCCTTACGTCTGGTCTTAATCAGGCATATTCTATAGCCCTGATATCAAAAAGCGATTTACTTTATTATGTTAGGTGGGAATGCCCCAGGAATAAATACAAGTTACCCAAAACTTAGGTTGCCTCACACTTAAGTGTACCGAAATTTAAAAAAATATCTATGTAGGTAAATCTTATTTTATCAAACAACTATGTGGACAGATCATCGAGCTCGCCATATGACGCCACAAACTTTTTAAAAGCAATGAAATTTGCTCTTATGGCAATCAAATCGGATGGTCCCATGGGTTATGTGCTAACTATCCCCATAGTATGTGTTTCACATTCTGTGTCCATCCGGATGACCACATGGACCATGCTGGCTTAATAAAGCCAAACTGAGACAACTAAGCGGAAAAACCATCGTGGCCTGCAATAAACGGTAGTATTGTTTGTGTATATTGTCTAGAGATGCTTAAAGCGAAACCCATATCGCAAAATCGATTTATGTATCAAATTAAACTGTAGAATTGTTAGAAATATAATTAGGAAATTAAACAGATGTATATTTGTCATGTTATTATAAATGTTCAAAGATACTGGTGACCATCAGATAACTATTCACAATGCGTTTATTTACTTTTAGAGTCGAACAAACTACCTCTTTGCCAATTTATTCAATAAAAACCACCATAGGAGAGGGTCTTTCATGTGTAAAATGTAGTATTGATTATTTATGACAAACCCCTTTTCAATAGTGTACTTTTTCTCTGAACGCAGTAACGCGACAACAAGTTTTCGGATTAATTTATTGACTACAAAAAATCTTACAAATTACATGAGAAATATATTCATTATTTATACATTTTTTTTGTAATAAATTAAATATGTTTTATTAATCATTTAATTAATTTACGAATATTCGATATGTGATATTTATTCAGAAGTAAATTTTAATTTCAACTAGTAAATGTTAGATTCCTCGATTAGCGTAGTCCGTAGCGTGCGCGACTAGCAATCCGGGAAATGCTGGTTGAATTCCCCATTTGTCGGATTAAAAAAAAATAAAAATGCAGAACTGGGTGTTCATTGGGTTAAGCAATTGTCTGATAAACAATTTCAACATAAATTTGAAGTTTCTTTAATGGCGTTATTTGCTTGCTTCACATTGGTACAGAAAAAAATACGGGATAGATCTTAACACGGAAATGGTAAAAAATCTTGTTATGATATATATTAATAATATACTAATATTTGACATTGTAATTTCAACAATAATTTTAAATTGAAATGGTTACATATAGTATAAAAGTTATTTTTTTTCATACACCATGTTCGCCAAAGTGGAGCATATGGATCTATACATAGTGAAGATATCCACTCCGAATGTGGAGTATATGGATATTTGCAATATGAAAACGTCTAAGCAGATTATTTTTCACGAGAACGTTCGTCAGACAGTTGCTCAACCCAATGGACAACCAGTCCTACATACACACAAAAAGCAAGTGATTTTAAACTATTATATTATAATTAATATTTTTGACTGATGGTGATTGATGGAAATTGATTTTAAATTATAAATTATTCAAAACTGGTTAACTTACATATGTGAGATATATTCTCATATATGGAAGTTTACCAGTTTTAAATAATTTAGAATTTATTATATTATAGTTAAAATGATTAAATTAAGGAACATACATTATATACTGAATATTAGCAATTTACTTATTAATGGACTGCCTGATTTATTTTGTAATGTAACTATTTTATTGGGCATGTATTATTTTTTATAAAAAAAATTAACGGAATTGACATGGCTGTTCATGTAATATTTGTACGCCACTGTCCATATAACAATGATTGTGAAAGGAAGCTTTTGGTAGTACGTACTTACACTCTGTCATATATTCCCTTCAACGAGATTGAAGGGAGAATATGTACTGGCTGACCCTTCACTTATGAAAATATCCCCTGTTATAGACACAGTAAATAATAGCGTAATATTTCCTATGCTTTGTAATAATACCGTATCTCCATTTTAGATGCTCATCATAAAACAATACCTCGTACACCATACGACGCAACGTTTCTATATGATGATTTTTTTTTAAAGCGTAGATGCTCATTGTATTGAGATAACTGCCTTATAATGTCTACCCAGTAGCGTAGAGGTTAGCATGCGCACCTTGCATAAGGGAAATGAAGGTTCGATTCTGACGTCTGTCTGCCAAATTTAAATGCAAGACTGGGTGCCAGTTAGATTGAGCAATTGTCTGTATATATGGACATATATATATATATATATATACATATATAATATGGACACCACGTGTGCCTCCAAAAGTCCTTGTCCCGCCAGTATTCTTACGTCCTCCCAGATCAAGCCTGAATTTCAAAACTCCCCCGACTATATTCTATAAATATAGTATTTAGCGGCTTTCTTGGACACCGAGAACCGGTTGGCTTAAATCCTCAAAGAATAGGCAGGTCAAGTTCAAACTCTCTTGGAGTATTTGCAATATGTGGCCTAGCTAAGTTCAGCGTCGTAGTTTCACTTTGTCAGTGATTAGTGGCTGCAAGTTCTGTTCCCTTATCTTAAAAAAAGCAAATCTCCAACAGAAAAACCTGGTTGGTCTTACCACCGGGGGCTTTGTAGTCCAAGTCTTAGGAGCGCACGGTTAATCATCATGTCTTTTTAAAATAATAACATCCAAAAATCCCTGTCCCACCTCCTTCCAGATCATACCTTCATTCCGAAACCCCGCTGAATACATTATATATAGTATTTAGAAGCTTTCCAGAACATTGAAAACCCTTTGACTTACAGAATGTACGGGCCAAGTTCATTAATATGAATACTATATAATAACGTGAAAAACTATGTTCTTACCCTAAGAAGTTTTTTAACAATGGAGTTACGGTATTTTATTTTTCTCGTCGCTTTTTAAGCCATCTGCATATCGGATAGTATGCACATAGATTGATGATGGAATAAATGTGATGAGTGCCATCTATTTCATACATATTATTAATTGTATATCTCTAGCATACATTATATTACTGAACAAGTCTTGGCATGAATATCTTAAAGAAATTGTTTTCCTTAGATCAATTGTTTTTATAAATAATATTATTAGAAACCTCTAAAGTTAATGAAATGTCAATCTTCATTTTTTTCATTAATGCTAGCAAAATATAACAAAGAATATATCGACTGTGGAAAGGAAAAAGTACGTAAGCGACACAGAACAAAAAAACCTAATTAATGATTTTAGGACAAAGTCGAAATATTAAATACACACAACCTTAAAGTGCACAAATACTGGTGTTTAAAGCTGTGGAAGTGTGTAAATCTGGTGTTTTATTTATCCAATCTGATATCAGTTTATAGAGTATTTAAGAAAAGCCAATAAATTTCGTGAAAGTCCATTCTCCTGGTTGCAAATTTGACAAGCCATCCTTTGTATAGGCTTTTATTTAGTTCTGCTTTGGCGGTTCCAGATCTTGTTACATCTTAAAAGCTGAATTTAGATATATTATATATTTGACAGCTTAAACCCTTTTGATAGAACGTGTATTAAGTAATATGAATTGTGATTATTAAAAAAAGCTATTTTGAAACAACTGAGGGCTACGTTTTACAGTCAATTTGTGTGTATTTCTTCTTCATCAAGGAGTCACATCTGTTTTACCAGGTTGTAGGTTCTTGGTGTGGCGTATCATTTTTCTTCTTGCCGTTTGACTGAGATGAATATAAAAAGGTTATGGTTACTATTTTGGGTGTGTATGTATGTATGTGCTTGTGTTAGCCTACATTAATACATGTGTCACAATATTCAAATGCATGATTTTGTTTTTATTTAACACAATGGAAACAAAAAATATTTTCATTGTATAAATCCTAAAACACGTGGGTGTTTTTCAAGTGATGAATACAATTTTATCACATGTTTACCAAGAAAAAAACGGAAGAATCGCATTCAAATTTCTAAATTTTGAGAAAAATTTATTCCGCTTTTGAAGTAGGTTGGTGACGGGTATGGGAAGAAAAGATCAAAAGCTTTTTTCCGTACACCTTTTATATATTCAAATATTTTACCGCCTCCGAATTTTGGGTCGACCTTAGTTACCTACGCCACTGATTTTTTTTCACGTAACTTATTTCATATTCAAAATCATAAATGACATTTTTGTGTATTTAAGAACAATTTTAAGTTATTTAAACATCGCGTTATCAATTGAATTGATTATTTCATTTAATTGCCACAGACTTCCCATATATTCTAGTTTTACAAACAATTGATTTTAAATTCTAAATTATTTAAAACTGGTAAACTTTCATATGTGAGATCACTGTTAGCGACCCTTTCGGCATCTTCAGGCTATATTACACGTGGGCAATATTGTTATTGTATCTCTTCTGAAAATGGAGTATATGGTTTTCTATAGAGTGAAAATTGTAGATATTTGAAAACTTTGTGACAGATTTCTTTCATTAATATTGGTTGTATCAAGTGTTTATCGAATTATCCATACAATCCTGAATCTCTGATTTTTTTTTAAATTTTCCACCAGTAGAACATATTATTTTCGTATGAAAATCTTATTTTGTATATTTTTTAGTTTAATATATTATCAGGCACCTTTGGTGTACATTATTAATTAATAGTATAACATACTTCAACCATATACACATACTATTTAGGCCTCAAATTGATTAAATACACAACCAAAATTTACATAATTCAAAATGAAACTATAAAATAAAGATATTTGGCGTATTATTTAAATTAAAAGATAAATCATCAAATCTACGACATAAAACAGTAATTGTATTTATTTTAATATAAATATTAAACCATGCTTTTATTTATTGTATTTAATTAATTTTGATTGTTTTCAAAATATCAATAAAATAATAAATTATTATTGTGCCAACCCTATAAAAATGACGTGTTGAGATGTTTCTAACCAGACGTTGACAGGGCTTGTGAGAATAAATTTAAGAGGGGGGTTGATTTGCACGCAGAGTATTGAAAGTGACTTAGTATGAAACATAAAAAACGATAGAGAAGTCGTAACAAAAATAATTATTTATGATTTTTTAGAATTACTTTTATATTCTAATATTAATATTTAAACTGTTTCATTCATATGGATACATTCTAAATTAATGATTTTTTTGAGTCACCTAAGCTATTAATTCAACGAATTTAATTTCATTTCATCTAAATAAATAACTATATATTTTTAAATTAATGATATTGTTCCAGTATGAGCTGGCAAAAAATAAAAAAATAATTATCTTTTAATAATAATAATAAGTAAAAAACATGTTCGTTCATGATTTTTATACGTTTAATTAATAAATTACATTAATAGTTTTTAAAATAGGTATGAATGACTATACAACGTATCATAAATAGTTATATTATATTATAAACTTCAGTTTTTTTCAAAATAGCTTCCTTTTAATAATCACAATATATAAACTTAATATACGTTTTCATATCAAAAAGGTGTAAGCTGCAAATGTCGAATTAGTGTCTTAATTTAGCTATCAAGTTTATAAAAAGGAGAAGCTTTGAAATTTATGATCACTGAAAAAGATTCTACTATATCGACGGTGGATAAGAAAAAGGACGTAACCCTCAATTGTTGAAAATAGCTTATATTAAATAATTATGTGTATAAATTAATACATGGCCAATCAAAACGAATCAGTGTCTAAATATACCTATACCGTCTAAGTTTAAAAAAAGGATGGCCTGTAAATTATGCGACCAAAAAAAGGCTTCCACTTTATCGATTTTATTGGTTTTTCTTAAATAACGTATCAAATTATTGACTAATAAAACACCAGTTTTAGTCTTCATGCACTTCAATGTTTGCGCTATGACTTTGGCTCAAAATCATTTGATAGACGTTGTTATGTGTGGGTTATGTCCTTTTTCTTTCCACAGTGGATATAATAAGCACAAAATTTCCAATATTTTTTTCACATATTCTATTCCAATTTTATGTCCTAAATGGATTTTAACAGTCTGAAAATTTATCTAAAATATATTTTTTTCGAAGATTTAATATCAGCCAACCGCTTAACCCTTTTGACATCCATTTATGCATTTAAATACTCATTAAATCACGATTGATTTTAAACACACGCGGGATTTGAACTCAAACCTTCAGCCCCAAACGATTCACAGATAATTCTATTAACTAAACACTTAAAATCTATGATTCACAGCAGTTTTAGTCTTCCTAATCTTTGGTAGTGTGTATTTGATATTTTGATTTTATCCAAAAATCATTAAATAAGTGTTTTTTGTGTCTCCTGTAAAACGAAATCTGTGTGGGCTTTGTCCTTTTCCTTTGCACAGTCGAAATGTAAAAATGTTTTCCTATATTCAGTATAACGAAACAAAACACCCCACAAGTTTTTTTATAACGTGATTCGACATGCTTTGGTAAAACTTTAAAATGTAAGATATATATAATTAATACGTATGACTTATACTTTTTTTATGTAACTTGCTTAGTTGATTAATTGCAATAATTATTCATTATAAAATATCATTATCATATTCGATTATATACATACCCGTTATAACATCTCTATACTATTCTTAAGCCATTTTGACATGTAACGATTTGGGAGATTTCGAATGATCCTGTTCGATATTCAAACGTTGAGTTGGCGCGAAACAAGTTCCGCATATTGCTTGTTTGTAAGGGGGCACACGTCTACAATCACTGTATTCAATTTAATATATATAATCGCGGAAAATTGTGAAAAAATTCAGAAATATTTTATTTGCGTTTTTTTTCAAATATTTAAACCTTTTATGTTTGTCTGACAGTCGTTTTTTATATCATTTCTTATTACTTTTTATACTTTTTTTAATGTCACCTTTGCTCCCCGAGTGGAGCATATTGATTTACACAGTGTGAAGATATCCACTCCGAACGTAGAGTATACAGCAATATAAAAACTTCTTGACAGATAATTTTTTGTCAGACAAATACCCAATAAGCATCCAGTCCTGCATTTTAGGATTTTTAAAATCCGATAGATGGGGAATCAAATCTGCATTTTCCGGATCGCTAGGTGCGCACGCTACAAACTACGCAACCGGAGAGACAGTTTTTTTTTGAATTTGCATTTGCCTTTACTATTAAGTTCTTCTTCTTTTATCAAGTTCGCTCCCAAAGTGGAGCATATGGATCCACAGAGTGTGAATAAATCCACTCCG
>JAGVSQ010004140.1:0-20029 GCA_022683975.1 Rhyacophila evoluta
TGGAAGTTTACCAATTTTAAATAATTTAGATTTTAAAATCAATTTCCATCAAGCATCCATCAGTCGAAAATATTAATAAAATAAATTAAATTTATAGTTTGAATAAAAAATCTCAAAATAAATGAGTGAGTGAAAAAGTATTTAAGTCTTATGGTCAAATATTCAATGAAATACGACTCATAAATTTCTTTAATACAAGGTAATAGTTGCATCCTGTTGTGTTTTTATAGGGAAAACCATCCTTAAATACTTGTCAGAGAAGTAAATATACTAGGCCCACAGAGGATTGGAAAACAACGACAAGAGGAATTTGCAAAACCACTCAGGTACCATTGCATGGCCGCCCAAAATAAGATACAAAGGTCTCGCACATACCTATTTTTGGACCCTTACAGTCTTACAAAGCTGTGAAAATAAATGAGATACAGAGATATAAAAAGACAACTTCTTATACGAATGTTGTTTTCTCATAAAAGCAAAATATCTTGTATAATTCTTTGAAGGTTAACCTGATAAAAATTAAACCTTCAAAAATGTATTTTATCTACTGATTTTTCTATATTATTCAATAGAAAATTACAACACAATAACAATTAATACAATATATTTTACATTTATGGACAAAAAATCAAATCCTCTTCACTTTGTATAATATAATATTTGGTATGCTGTAAATATGTTACAATCTGTTTTACGTTTTCATATATGTATTTGATAGACAGATGTAGTTGTAACAAAACTTAAAGATTTTTTAGGTGTATGTATGATGTATGGGTCAGTATGAAGATGACCATTTCAGAAAATGGTAGTATATGGATTTCTGTATTGTTAAGATTTAATTATGTTGATAGATCTTTTTCGCAAGTATTGATTATCAGTCAATTGATCAACCATTGAGTATACAGTCTTAATTTTTTTGAAAACTACAGCTGGGACAATCGAACTCGTAATCTCCAGTTCCTAAAAAAGTATTTTTTACCCTTCGTCTACCGAGGAGAAAAGAATTAACTCAAAGTTATTATTTTATTTACATATGTAATGTATTTTAGTAGTTGTTTTATTTAGCTAAATTTAACCTTAGGTGTTTATCATAATACAATATGTTAACAATCATATTTAGATTACATTGTCTGCTTAGTTAGTAATAAATATAAAATAAATATATTTATTTAACATTTATATAAAAAATATTAGGTTCTAAATCATTATATCCTTAACCCATATTATCAAGACTTATTTTACTTTTCCTTTGAATTGTCGATTAAAATATTCGTAACACAAACACAAACTTTTGAATTCGATAAATTCCTAAGCATAAATAAAAAAAAGAAAAATTTAAACGAAATAATACCCGTTGAAGCGTTTTTACCGAACAGTAGTAGTAGTAGCATAATACGTTTTTATTTTGTTTATCTTAATCCGTACCTGCGATTAATGGAGATCCCGGTACACAAAGTGATTTATTTAAGTTCTTTGATACCTTAACTTTTCAACTAAGAAAAGAAGCGAACCTTTTCGTGGTGTATCAAAAAAGAAGAACAGAAAAAACAACTTCACGATATAATACTTCATTCTGACGACTACATAAAAACCACAGATAAAATATAAGAGTAGAATATGCCGTGCATTATATATTTTCACAATTTAAAATATCATGGTTTCACTGATAATAAATAATAAGATTATGAACATAAGTATTCATGAAGCAGTACATTGTTAAAATTTAGTTGACGAAATTAGTTTCAATTATAAGCAACATACTACATTTTTATTACTATCAGTATTATTATTTTATCCTACCTCTTGGCTCCTTGGTAGCGAATATTGTTAGCGTGCGCGCCTAGCAATTTGGAGAATGCGAATTCGGTTCCCATTTTTGTCGAATTTTAAAAAATTTGAAAATTCAGGTCTGGAACCCATTAGTTTGAGCAATCGTCGATCAATCATTGCGGAGATCCGGATAATCCACTTTCAACGTGCATATCTTCACACTACGTAGATCCATATTTATGTTCCATTTTGGAGCAAACATGTTAACAAAAATTACACAGATTCTTTCATAAATAAAAATTGTTTTTTTCACTAACACTTTTTGCGTTTTAACTAAGAACTTATTTAATATTGTTATAAATGATTGGCAATGATAAATAAAAATATTGTCTAATTGGCAATAATCCGATAGTGAAAAAAACTCTACATTTTCTTCAGAATACATGCGGAAATAATAGTAAACCAATAATAATGATCGTATGTCAAAAATATATGATATAATATTATTCGTAAGAACATCTTCAATTGTAAAAAAAATGAAGATGGCTGTTAAATCAATCTTAATTATCGCCATAAATATAAATTATATATAGACAATTATTATTACTGATATTTCAGATTTTCCTTAATAATTTTTTTTCTGAGTGTATCTGAAAACGGATGTATAAATGAACAATAAATGCGTCATGTTAAATGTTAAATTTGATATTTTAGTACATTTCTTGAGTCGAATGAATTTTCATTTGAATAATTCTAACATAAACATCACACATAAGCGACTTAAATTTCTTAAGACAACAAAAATTTGGCAGACAATAACTGTTATAGAAATTATTATATAAAATTTATCCCTAAAATGGGTAAATTCCGTTCTATTAATATTATTTAGATCTTTCAGTAATTGTTTGGAAGGCACAATATTCTTCAAATTTCTAAGCAAATTCCTAAATTTATTTGTACACCATTAAAATTAAATATATTTAAATATAAATAATAAATTTGATATATATCTGTTATTCGATATGTATATGTTATGAAAGTAATACAGCTTTAAAAATCCCGATGGATATTATGAAATAACCTATATTATCGACTATCTATAGTTAGTATTTTTTTTTGCATTTATTTATAGTAAGTCTTCATTTTAAAGTTTAACAATATATTTATTTAAAACTCAAGTAACAAATATTAATTACATCACAATCAATACAGGGTTAAATTATTATCAATTTTTATTACGGTTTCATATTCGATGTTTATTATCATACTCATATACTGTTTTCAAAAATCGTCTAGCCTGAATGTTTTTCTTAATAAAGGTAGCATATTATTTACTCTTGATATAACAAAATATAAATAAATATTAATTAATTGTGTAACTTTATATTTACGTATATTAATAGCGCAAACATTTGTCTTTGCTTTCGTTTCGTTTGTGTACTATTTCAATTAAATTAAATAAAATATTTTATTTTTATCACATTCTCATTATATCAATAAACACATCCGTGTAATCATATATTTTTATAGCATCGAAATGTTGAGCATCATTTTTTTAAATTAATCAAATTGGATATTTTTAAAATTTATGTGCAAATATCGTGAGTGTTTTCATATACTTGAGAACATTTTTGAGTATGTGTACTACAATAAATATATATTCATATATATTAACACCATGCTTTTAATTCCTTTAGTTTGTCATATTGTTATTTAAATATCTTTTCTAATAACTTATAATTGTATTTAAATTTGTTTTAGTATTTTTATCAATAAGATAAATATGTACGATTTGTAAAACAACACTTTCATAATCAAAATAACATTAAAGGAAAGTAAACTCAGAAGGAATGTTTTAAAAAGTTTTTTCTTTCGAGAGTTTCTGTTATCGTGTGTTTTCAGTGTTTTTACAATTTTACTTCAATCTTATCTTAGTGGATTACATTCATATTACATTAATGCTTTTTCTAAAAAAATTAAAAGAACTTTACAATATTTGAAATTTAATTAAATTGCCACTTTTTTATGCGAAATACAAAAATGCAAATTGTTCACTAAACGTTATACAAATTGATTAAAAAATATAAAATACGGTTTAAGTCAGTATATGTCTGCTGTAGTGAAAATAATAGCACTGCTAATTCGGTATTCTCTTGACATTGAATGTGTAGAATGTGTATTCTATGTTCATTTACGAGTATATAGGTTAACATGATTTGTGCGAGTTGCTATTAATCTGTTCAACTACAAAGTTTATAATTGGAGTCCTACCCGGATCAAGAGTAGAGATTCAACTATTTTGAAAAACAAGTTGCAACTTTAAACTACATCCTGTTTTGTGTCGTTTAAAGGTTTTGTAGAATTGTGGTTAATATCTGTAAAAAGAGGAGTCATTCAACTCAATTTCCCGGTACACTGATGTAACAAACCTCTTCATTTTGTCACACGTATGAGAACAGGTAAACCTGAAAAAATGTTTGAAGATAATCTTTAGCGTTCGAGGTGTTTATTACAAACAATATATTAGACGGCATTCTTTTTAAAGTTATTCTTCTTTTATGCAGATAATATTTTGTGGTGAAAATATTTTTCTTTTATTTGCTCGCAGCCTCCGTCTGGAGAGAGATAAGAGTTATATCATTTGTTTTCCAAGCGTTCAAAGATATCAGGGAATACTTTCATTTGATTTTTTTTAATTAAAAAAATTCAAATACTTAAAAAATGTCATATACCAAAAATGGAAAACAAAAGATGTAGTTAATCGTAAGAAAAACCGTCATTAATGGGCTATGTAAACATGTACACAATTTACTTCATTATACGTTTTGGAAGATTTATTACACGAAAATTGATTGTCAACCAAGATTAATAAAAAAACTGCAGATGAGAGATTCAAAATCAGAATCGACTTCAACTTTTCTGCCATCGTAAAAACATTATTAACAATTATACCTGCGAGGTGTGAGGACATTTTTATAATTCTTAACATTAATTATAAGACAATAGTATTAATTTAAGACTTTAGAATTATTATTCGCCCAAAAATCAGTATTCAACATAAAGTTGAAATAATTATCAAAGCCTATCCAAATATAGCTATTAATTTTGTAGTATTTCATTAAAAGTTCCATCTAACCTTTTAAGAGGCCTATTCAGAAAAGTTTTTCTTTATAGAAATCATCTTTTGTAAAATAATTAAATATATTTATTAAAATTTATATTTATATTCATTCACATGGAAATAATGGTGTATATTTATAAGAGCTTTTGTGTGTCAGTAATAAATTAAATTCTCTTTTAGAATTGTTTCTTCGCCATCGAATTGAAAATATTGTTAGTTTTAATATATTTTTAATTATTATGTGTAGTATATAATATTAGGCGTAATAATGTAGAGCATATCAATTGCTACAAGTTGTTAAAATGTATTGTACATTTATTGAATTATTAAGGAGGACAAACAACTATTATAAAAAATAAGTATTAATACATAGCAGACCATGAAATGCACATTGGAGTGAAATAATGCTTTTCTTCATTTAAGATCTGTATATTTCATTTTAAATAATTTCCCAATACTCATTTTCTTTAAAGATTTTTTAGTCTTTCTGATCAATTTAAAAAAGCGTATGATACGTGTTGTCAACTTATGGCGATCGATATGAGTTTCAAATATATACAATTTTATATCGACAAATTGATCTTTATGGAGCCTAATTCTCAGGCAATTACTTAGCCCATGTAATAAAACCACATCGCAAGTATGTAACTCGCTTATTTTCAAATGTGTGAAGATGTACGTTGACATAACTTTTTAACAGTAACACTTGTCAACCAATCACTATCAACTGGGCATGGTTTTTCTGCATACTAAAATATATATTTTATGAAGTTATAGGATCTGAGTGGATGCTCTCCGGTTTTGATTCCGGCAGAGATTCACAATAACGCACTATTATCATATATGAATTTTATTATCTGTCAATGTTTTTAATATATTATTATCGCTAAAAATATTTCGGAGATTTGGCATACAAGAAAAAATATTTCGCATGGGTTAGTTGGCACTCAGGGCCTTATACGAATTTAGTATATTTTAAAATTTATATTCCATGTTTCGGCAATAAATTAATTCATATGACAGTAACTTGAAGAGGATTCTTATTACATTTTTAATAATTTAGTGAAAGATAAAGTCAGATTTCCATTTTCATTTTTATTCAAGATGTACTTAATAATTCCATTGGCCTACTTTTACAATGTTTGTATATGTTATATATAACATATTTTGACATTGATATTTTATGCTAATCACAAATTAAACCTTGAAATAACGAAATATAAAAAAAAATATCTATTTTAAATTTATAAAATAACAGAATTTTGTATGAGAACGTGTGTTTTAAATAAATCATTGGTAATTTTATTCCACATTCAAATCTGGAGTCATGTTGTGTCTGTTTTACATTTATATTATAAAAAATGGTCGATATATTACAAATTTAAATCACGCAGATAAAATCGATTAGCGAAGCAATATTTTATTATAAACGCTACCGAATTTTATCGAGGTTTACCCATATTCTTAAACAAAATACTGATACGTATAAAATCCGTTAAGTGCTCATTTTGAAATGCTTAAAATTTATTAACCAAACATACACTTTATTTTGTCAAAAACTTAATGTCCACCCTCATCAAAACAGTCTGGTGACTTTCAGCTCAAAATATTGGGTAGTCACAAAAAATAATGAGAGAACTTTTCATATAATACAACCTAAAATCTGGACTCTATAATAATGTTTGATAAAATATTTTAGTTTTTTAAAAGCTATTTCAAATTTTAATTTCGTTTTGTAGTGTCCATACAAAACTTTGATAAAACCGGTGCTGAAGTTTGTTGCAAAAACGTGCACGATAACCACTGTGGATTTTCCGAAGTATTCGAGTGATAAACTTTCAGAAAGTATTTGATTCAATTCAGTAGCATCTACGAGTACATGCTCGTGGGATAAGTAACATATTTGGCAAAGTAAAACTAACAAAGTTTATCTGTAATAGATTCAGTATTTTAGTGGACTATTCATCCGAAAGAACGATGTAGTTCGTCCATATTGGGTGATCGATGCCATATAGCGTTATAGCCTGAAGTCAGACGAAGTGGTAGACCACGGCTTCGTATGGGTCTGCAACTTTCGGGTAACATCACTTGACGTAATAACTTTAAGAATAATTTGTTCGATAAGACTTGAGAAGTATACCCAAAGCTTTAAAAGTACCATGATGGTGATTTAAAAAATATAAAACACCTTTGTATTATAAATTAACATATTATCAAAAGCGTGACGTTTGTGTACAAGTATAAAAAATATCCACGTAGTAAGTAGTTGATAAATGTTTTAAAAAATCAGACATTTTAATGCAATGCTAATTTTGCGTTATTCAACTACCTACCATGCAAAGGTTTATTGACTCGTTCTTGACCTTGTCCGTGAGCAAACTGGAGTTCCAAATAATCAGCCGCAGGTTTCTATAGGCATGTCGCTTGCTGAATATCAAAAGCCCTTTATACTGTTTATATCTAGATGGTATCTCCGGACTACATTATAGTATGCTACAGAGTTGCCAAACATTATTAATTCAGTTAGTATTTCACAAATTTGACTACCGGATGACAACCCAAATACCTATCTCCAGAGATTTAACAGAACACAAAATTATAGTTTACGTCATTATTCAAGTATAGTGGCATATTATGTATAACATCTTTCTTGTCTGATATTTGCATCATTACTGTTTTCGTTTTTGACACCCTAGATTTTTAATATTAATACATTTCAATACTAAATCACCGATCATAGTCTAATTAATTTTTGTGATAGTCTGGGCTCGAATTTTTTCCCCGAAAGAAGTACTTTTTCTACAATCAATGTGCCAATGAATTATGATAAGCCAACGCAAATTTAATCTTCTTAAATAAATTATTAAATGCAAAAAGTTTTATTGATAATAATAGTTATTATATAAACTGCTTTCAGCGACATTATATTTGTAATTTTACAATGGGAGCTCGTGGTGGTGAGCTAAATATATATTACATGAGATTGTAAATGAATAAAGATTTATTACTACACTAATGTCGCGGATAAGTAATTCATAACAAAGATTTATCTCATTGCTGAAATATTGAAATAATGAAACAGACATTACAAAAATTAACTATTAGAGATATTTTTAACAGTCTTGGACATAGCTACTCCTGATTTATGTAGATGTATATATCTTAAAGACCTATTTCTACTGTTTTCTTTCGCGAGAATTGACTGTCGGTCAATTCTTTGGGTATCTTGTCTTACATTTCATAATCTCATAGCTCGCAATCTCGGTGCCTAGTACTAAATCTAGTACTAACCACTCATATTTAGATTACTATCCATCAATGAGTTGTGATAACTGAAATAGTGATTTCCAATAATTACAGGTACATATGTTTCAATGTGTAAAAAATACTTTTAGGAATTTAATTATAATTTATTAAAACAAACAAGAATCTTCACTTATTTTTTGGGACTTTCAGCATTGATATCAAAATCACGACCGTAAAAAAACATCGTCCAAATTGAGCTGAAACGAAGGCGGCGCCAGCGGTGGCTTGATATTATCCCTATACATAAGATACTCTTAACTGACGACATAGTCATAGTAAGCTTGTCTCTATGGTAATTTATTTTCTCAGACGTCCACGTTTCAATTTGCAGTCTTTTACTATATAATAAATTGACTAATGACAGACATTACCTGACAGTGAGACGCACTCGAGTGATAAATGTGGCATTTACTCATTGTCTAGCTGAGTGGCACTTGTTCGCGTGAATTGCTATATGCGAATAAACCAAAGCTTAGCAGATATGATCTTAATGTATAATTATGTACAATCTTTTAGAAAAGCATGCATCGTTAAACAAACAGTTTCTAATACAGTGGATGCGGCTAACTGTAATCACTATGTAACCTATAACTTTTAATAACATTAAACAGAAAATAAAAAAAAGATATTCTTGAACACTAAAAAACAATACAATCTACTTATCCAAAACTACATATAATATTTTGCTGATAACTTTTTTAAATCTTACCTTTCAGAGTTCAATCTTAATTTTCGATGGAAAAAATATAAGGATCCTATTTAATTTCAAAATAAAATTAACTTTGGTATATTTTTATCTGAATACAACATATTTTTTATCAACAGATAAACACTTTCAACACGTTAGATACAATAAATTTATAAACAAACGAAAAAATAACACAATGTATAAAAGTTTATTTCAAACAAAATAATATCTGAGTAATGAAATTGTATTCAGTGAAATGACCTTTAATACAGAAAAGTTATTACAAAATAACTGACATAATAAAAAATAGTCAATTGTATCCGCGTTAATAAAAATTCAAATAAGGTTATGGGATGTTATAATATATAAAAGATAAACCTTATCATGGCCGCGTGATAAATCGCAAAGACACGTTTATCACTTAGAACCTGATCTACCGGATTTAAACTGTGTAGTTGCATTTAAAAATAACATATTTTTAATGTGTATTACGATTTATGACATGCTTGCAGCTTGTGTTGAGTGACTAGTGACCATCAAAAAACAATCTGTCAATGTACATATATAATTTAATGTCATAGTATCATATAATGTATGCTCCATATAAGTAGGTACCTTAGATTCTTAGAAGGTATATGGAAACAGTCGAAATTCCTCCTTAAATTGGACATAAATAGTAATTAAGATTATTAAGATATAATATAAATCAGAACCACCATGATTTTCAAGTGTAAGCACTTGCTTTCGATACTAAATATGGTGGGTTCGAATCTCACAAATGCATACTTATCAGATGCAACATAATGCAGATTTATTTTTAAATCAAAAAAATATGACTAGATTCGCAATTTGCTGAAACATATTCTCGTGAAATAAATCTGTCGAGGTAAGTTTTCATAATTCGTTCTTCAAATAACGAGATGTATAATACAATATAAATATTATGTATACACTTTCGGAGCAGTAAAGAATTAAACGAAATATTTTTTTTTCCATTTACGTTAACTTTTGAAGTCATACTTGACATCCAAATATACTCGAACGGCATGTAAATTTTTACAACTCAGCTCGTTGGCCTCTGTTTTAAGTAGACTGTTAGATAATTATGTAATATGTATATATAAATATAGATTAATGTAGGAATTGAATAACAAATACAACTACGCATCTTTGGATTGGGAATTCATATTAATTTTATTTAAATAATGTATTGTGGAATAGACAATATTTTTTTATTGGACCGATATTTACCTATAAAATACATGGTGTTTCTTTTTATAATTGACTGAATTGTATATCACTTATATTTATCTCCTGAACTAATCGTGCGATTTATTGTTCTACATGCTATTTAGTAGAGCTTACTGTATAATCAAACTATTATAGATCGCCGCTTGATAATTTTTATTAATCCGACCACATTTATTTGGCAAATGTCCGATAATCGACTTGAATAAAATCATCGTGTTTTTTAATGTTTGCAATTTATCGTGTAGCGGTTTTATTTCACATGATCAACAAAAATGTCTGATGTGAATACTAAAAAGGATTATTTTCAAAACAGCACGTCATCAGTACATTCGGGAATTCGTCCTTATGAGGCTTGGTTGTATTTCAATGGTAATTTTTTTTATAAACCGTTATTTTAGGTAGATAGCTGTAATGATCATAAGACCTGAATTTTACAAACAAACAAAAGAAATGTTAATATTGTATCTTAAGAATAACATATAGCAGTTTAAAGATATAATACTTTAGTTAGTCATGCCATCATCATCATCTGGCGGGGCTGAATTACTAATAGAAGCAGGCCTCATCCAACTCTTTACACTATTGTTCTTAGTTTTAAGCAGTCAGGTTTTTCCATGAAATATAATCAACATAGACGAGTCCTGTGGTCGTTTTATTCTTGTTGAATACATCCGCAAAATGACATTTCTTGGATACTATTCACTCACCCGAGTTGTTTATGTTACATTCTTATTATAAATATGTGAAATAATCAAATGAATAATGAATGTTTGGCGCATAGCCAATGATTTACGTTTTACAAAATTAGCGTATTAAGTAAAAATATGTTAATTTAATCAATATTACATTAACAGATCCATCGAGAACTTCTTTTCTGACTGCTGTTTTTTTTATGCAGTTATGTCTGCTCTGAAAGTGGAAAATATTTATCTATACAATATAAATAGACCGAAAGTGGAATCAATGGATTTCAGCAATGTAAAAGCTTAATATTTTTTTCTCTTCTCGGTATCAGAGAGGTCAGCAAGCGCGCTTTGGAGCCTGGGACAGCGAGTTCGATTCCCATAGTTACGGGCATAAAAAATCCAAATCCATATGCAGGACTGAATTCTTAATGGGCTGACAACTAATTCTTGTCGATCTGCTTGTTAAGGTATTTTTTTTATTTTATTCAACCTTTTCATTGCACAGCGTTTTGGAATTAATATGCGAAACTGCTGTAATTCTGCAAAAAAAAAAAAAGAGAATAAGATGATAAATGCAATGTACATGTTTAATATCAGCACACTCGAGCGCGTGGCAACCGAAGTTTTGGGTAATTTATATATAATATAATCCCGGAAGATTCTCGTCGAATAAAGTAAATTGCTTCTCGATATCAGAGCTCAATGATAGGCCCTAATTAAGACCGGGCTTAAAGACTGGACACGTAAATGAAAACCACATTTAATACGAATACAGTACCACATGATCTATTAAAACGTATCAAACACTTTTTCAATATTGTTGTCCGTTAGATTCGGCATTTAGGAGTAAAAATGTTTATATATATGGTTTCGGCACTCTAAAGGTTAAGAATGATGAATAAAAATATTAAATTTTTTACGGTTTTTTAGTATGTATTTTTCAACATAAATACTGTTTGATAACTTTAACGCGTTTTAAAATACAAGTGCTCAGCGTGTGATAATTAAATTATGCTCCGTGGTACGGAAATTAAAGGTAATTAAAATTTTCTCCTAGGGTGCTTGGAGCAAATAAATGTGAGTGAAATTAATAATTTTAAGTTCACTTCGAAGTGGGGAAGAAATATCTTTTGCAGAATTTAAATGAGAAATTTATTTACCCAAGGTTATTAATTATTACGCACGTAATGAAATCATCTTTGTTGAATTTTTTGAATATTTTTATTTGATATGATATGAAATAAATAAATGGATAAATTGATAATTATTGGTAAAGTAAATGAGACTCTACTATTCGCAAAAAAAGTCTTAAGCGGTAGTATATCTGAAGATCAATTAATGATTTGAGAAATTAAAAAAACAAAATATATATTGTTTCATTTTTATTTGGATGATTTATATTTTATGAGTCATTTCATAAAGTACGAAGAATTTTACAATAGAATATAATGAGTATCGTGATATTGTTTTGAACTGACAATGTATATTATTTATTTAACGTTGATTGCGTATTCTTGTGATTAATACTATTTATTTAATGGAAGTAAACATAATGATTATGATAATTTAATCAAAGGATTCAATTAAATTATACATTATTAAAGACTAAAGAAGGCATTTCAAGTGCAATAATATTTTAGAAGAATATATTTACTGACTTATTATAACAGTCTGTATTTATCCCTCAAATTTCAAACACTTATAGATTATATTATATAATATAATATTAGTGACATTAAACGCGATACAACTAAAAGCATTTCATAATATGCATTTTATTCGTACAAGTTTTAAACTAGTTTTTTTCTCTCTTTATACTTAAAAATAATAGTCTCTTTTATATAATAATTTATTATTATACATATCACCTACGGATTGGTGTATCTATTGAGGAGCAGATGGAGCAGTTGTTCCAGGCACATGAATCACGGAGGGTAGGTAGAAGTAAGTAAGAGTAGAAGTAATTTGTTTAGCTAGTGTGAGTGAAAAAAATGAAAAACTATAGGGTGCACAGCAATTTCTTTACCCCAGGGTTGATGATTAGGTAGCTGCGCCACTGCACCTACACCAACCAATCGAGACTTTTTCCTCACAGGACACACCAAATTCTTCCAAGAATTTCATGACACACCAAAAGTAGAAATTAAATTAAAAATTGGATACACAAAATTCACATTAATTTTTACTTGATAAATAAACCAGTATATTTATTTGCTTTCATGTTCACCACACATGTTTACTTATTTCATCAATATGTCAATATTATATAAAATAATGAGTCATTAACTGTTCTTTAGTTTTGCTTTATTGTGTTTCTGAGAAGTGACAGATTATAATATTTAAGATTATTTTCTGCTTTCGTCACGGCGCTATACCTAACGGTTCACAGCACATCGGTTTCGGAGCACTGATCTACAGAGATACTCTACTTACACATAGATCAACAAAATAGTTATTTTATTAAATCCAAATTGCGTCAGAAAAACTCAAATGTATGCCTGAACAATAATTTATACATATTGTATTACGCAGAAAGAATACTGTTAAATGTGCTATATTATTTTATTTTTATTGTCAGGTAAAATAATAAAACCGTAAAATAAATTGCTTGAATGAATACACGTTAAACAAAATGTATCTGTTCAGACAGACAACTGTGATTCTGTTTTCATACAAAGTAAGAAAAATATACAAAAACTTAAAGTGGGTAGATAGTTTATTTGAAATTATTTCATAGGAAAACACTCAAAACTCTACAGGTTGAGTGAAAATCGGCGAACCGTGAAGACAACAATGAGACTTAAACAGATGTAGAATTGGAATGTTAAGTGCGCACTTTTTCGTTTTCTCGTGAAGTATATGGAATTATTTTCATTTTGTTACCACTATAAAATCCCAGAGTAATGTCCATTATGCAATTTGTAATCGACATCCACGAATCGTTATGCTGTAATTTGGAAATATGTGGGTTGTAATAATTATTAATTACAGTACACTTAACATAGATGTCAATTTAAATCACCATTATACTAAAAACATTTTTTTTCAAGATAAATTTAAGAATTACCCATTAATTTAATCTACTAGAATAGTTTACTAGAATTGTTCAAATTTTTCCATGGATTGCCTTCGCATTGAATTATTAATTGAAGAAACAGATAATCGACCATTAATATAGAGGTCAATATATTTTTACCATATTATCTCCAAAAATTGAGCATATGATATTCTGGTGTATTATATATTAGATATTCTAGTGGATTATATGGATCTTCATAGTGGAATGAGTTATTAGTTTTTTTTCACAAGAATTGATTTTCGGACGGTTGCCCAACATACTGCCCAAAACCTTGTTATAGATTTAAATAAAAATAATAATAAAAAATATAAATTTTTGATTATACACCCAAATTCTCTGATTTCAAAGACTCAGTAATAAGTTTACTCTAAAAGAAATAAAATATGCAAAGAATTTTATTTTTACAAGATGAATACATGCGTGACATCATTCTGCCATAATGCTTTTTATTTGAAATATGTTTCAAAATAAATTTCCAATATATCAAGACCACAATTCGATCAATTATATTATGCAATATTGTAGTCATATTTGACATATTTACGTTCGTGAGCGTATTTCCCACAAGTTAATAAAACATGACTGTTAAAAACACGTTTTTTATACAATAGTTATCCTGTTCTACTTTAATGTTACTTAATCTTCCGGCTGCATTGAAATGGCATTGGCAATACATGACCAATAGCACAGCTATCTTATTCTTAAAGACGATCACCAGAGACTCAATAGAATGAAAGTTACATCAAATATAAATACATATGGTATATATATATACATATAACCATAGAGATTTAGCAAAAAAGAACTATATTCTAACAAGCTGGCTACATGAATTTATTCATATGGTTACGTACCTATTCAAATTTTAAGATAATCTTATGAAATTCACATGTATGCTTACGTTTGTTTATCTCTTTCTTTTGGATAAAGATACATGTGGTTAAAAGGGTTCATCTGCGAAATACATATATTGTATAGTTACCACTATCATTTCACATGTAAAAGTAAGAGGTTTCAATGGGCAAAAAATGTTTGAAAGATGGAAGATACATAATCACCCAAAATAATCTTCTTCGATAAACAACAAGATAATAGCAGCGCTGTAAGATTATAATTGGGGTTATTGGACTGTGTAAGAACGTTACCTAGAGTTTATCAAGACAGTCGTTGGGGTTGAGTTACGGTAATGCCAACATCTTCTAGGTAGAGTAGAGGTTAGAGGACGCATCTCGCGTCCAGGAAATGCGAATTCGATTCCCACATCTGCCAGAATTTTTACAATCGGAAAATGCAGGACTATATACTTATTGGGTTGAGCAATTGTTGTGGAAAATAATCTGTCAAGACATGCCTCCACATATTTCGACATCACCACAGTGTGTAGATTCATATGCCACACTTTATACTCGGACTTTGTAAAAAAATATCAATAGTTTCTTACCTTGTCATCATGCATTTAAAAATATCTGCCAATAGTCACCAAACTGTAGGTCATATCTTTGTCTTGCTTTTGGTATATTTTTACAGGCCTGTTATTTAACATTATTTATTTAATCATTGTTGCGACTATTGGAAATATTTAATATTTTGAGAATCATTTTTCTTAACCACGCAGACTAACCTCCACAATGTGATCTTCCAGTCAAATGGTATTGACAACTGAATTTTGAACCTTGTCCAGTATCATCGAATTTAAAATCTTTGTGTGGTATATACATCAATAATCTCCAGCAAAAAAGTAAACGCATATGTAATTTTTACAGCATATTAAGCATATTAATTTAATAATTTTTATTTCAACCATAGTCAGCAAAAAACAAAACGTAACGTAAAATTTAACCCGTTCAAATGTTATCGTGAATCTAAAGACCGAGTTTCCCTGAATATATGACCACACTCATATTCAATTTGCATTCAGAACTCACTAGGGCTTATTTTCGAGATAGGACTTACATATTTGCGGAAAAAAATTCTGATGCCATCCATATTGGAGAGATTGTATTTAGAAAAGTCAACGTTATCAATAAAGGGCATGAATGCAAGTACTTCTTTAATCACTTCAGCATCCTCCAGCTTGAAAAGTACTGTCGATATTCTTAGAGATATTCACTAGGGCTTATTTTAGGGGTAGGTCTTATATTGGAACCATCCTTTTCGGGGCTTATTTTAGGGGAAAGATGGTACAAGAAATTAAAGCGACAGGTTGTTTTGATTCAACTTCATTATTGTCATACGACATACGGTTTTCACATTGATTTATGGGAAACACATATACGAGCTTTATGTTTTATACGTAAGATATGCTGAAGTTAGTATTTAATATCATAATATTACGACTATACCCATTTCGTCAAATCGATAATATATGTTTCCACTCAATTCAGATCTAATCAGAATGTTATGGTTCAAAATGTAATTGAATAACTTAAGAATTACTTTCAACCTTGAAAGCATTATCTGTAAATGCGTAAACAGAAGGAAATGTGTAATTTACGGCATTTTGACTTGAGTTATGCAATTTGATTCGCATTTTTATTGTCTTATAGAATCGAAAACACACCTATTCAATTATTTACACTTTATAATTGACAATAAAGTAGTAGCATCACTGATTGAAAACAAAAAAAACTTGAAAAAAATAAAGAAGTAATAAATCAACATATAATAATATAATTCCTTACGAATTTACGATCTCCAAAAATATATATTTACGGAATTTAAAAAAAATGCGCATATTCTTGAAAATTATTTATGCGGTAATAATCACGGTAGTCGTTTTTTAAATCACTATAAAAAATTAATCATCGCCATATATTTTTTTTAATTTTTCACTAAAGCGAAAGAACTCACACATTTTTATAAGTAATTTATAATAAACACGTATTTAATTAAATCAATTACATCACCAACAGTTTTTTTATAGATTTTTTAATTTCTCGCTTAGACGTGTAAATAAATATATAATATTAGCACAATACAGCTAATTACACTATTCATTTTTTTAAATTCTGCAGATGTAAGAATTCAATCTACAATCTTTGGGTTTGAATCGCGTACGCTAACCTCTCGGTTACCAGGAAGAGTTATCTAACGCACAAGAAAGCTCAAAAAAGCTTTAATATTTATATAATAATAAATATCTCATTCCAAAAATAAATTATTATCTATTTGTTCTAGTTCAAATACTGGGGATGAAATAATTTGAGGGGCCATACAGGGCGTTCCCTGTTACTATAAAATTTGTGCACGACGCTGAAATTGGCTAGGACATGTGCTGCGGATGCCTCCAAAAAGCCTGAATCCTGTCTGTTTCTTCTTCCGACCGGTGGGATTCCAGCTTACTGCAAGTAACTTCCATGGAATTTGAAGATGCTGGCATGACCTAGAAAGATGCGAGATAATCAGAAGGCGAAATATAATCCTGGTAGGGCTATATGGCAGTAATATGCTTCACATAGGGAGCTGAAAAGCAAAATAAGGAATTGTGCTTCAATCAATATTTTTTATTGAAAAATATCAGGATGGCTTCAATATGTAACTAGAATGTATAGTTAAATATAAAGTGATTACATAGTTGTATTAATTTTTGAAGAGATTAAAAATAGTTGGTTTGGATGATTTTTCCAGTAATACTCATAAATTCTGGAAATTCGCCAATAAGAATTTGTACGTCACGGAACCATAATGTAGACATTAAAAGGTTAGTCGTTCATCACAATTCTTACTTTGTTTAACGGACCAAAATAATTTATTAAAATGAATACTCATAATACGCTCAGTCAATATAATAGAACTGTGGCACATTTCTACAGATTTGAATTTGTTGCCTACACAGAATATTCTAAAATATTACGCATTTCTGATATAAAGACCAAACTGAAAGACGTTTTTACGGCTATATGAAGATGTCCTTGTAAATAGAATACTTGTGTTGATTAAAACACGGCTTTCAAAATTAATGCAAATTTTCCTGTTTACTATATTTTTTTGCCATGTCCGTTATAAAAGTGGAGCATATGGATTTTCACAGTTTAAAGATATCCAGAATGACATGAATCTCCTACAATGTGAAGTTATGTTTTGACAGATCAGCCAAAGGTTGTCTCCTCTCCAGCTGAGAGATTAGCGTACGCGCTTTTGAGCTGGAGATTGCGGGAGATTTTTAAAAACTAAAGATACAGGACTCAATTTTTTTTTTTAATATTTTAATCAAAAATAATTACACACATTTGCAATATATGAAATTTTCTAGTGTTAAATTATACTATTATTTCACTAACTACTGAAAGTTATAAATGTCAGTTAGCCATTAAATTGCACTTGTTTTTGGTGTATAAAAGTTCATAGCCAATAACCAATCATCGAAATAAAAACATTAATACGCGGAGGTATACGTGGGCCATAGTGTAAATTAGAAGGTAGGCAATTATCATATCACTTTAAAACGTATTATTGAGATTTATTTATTTTATGTATTTTTGCCGATTTGCCGAAGTATGACTTTAAATACTATAGTATATTATTTTATTTTTCAATTATTCTTACAAATCGCTGTAAAAATTAGCTTACATGAACTTGTGGAATTCATATTTTTCACACTCATTTAAAATAAACCTATAAGTGAATAAAATAACATAAGCATTCTGTGCTAATAATATAACTTTCGCAAATAATTCGTGATCTGGTGGTGAATGATGGAAATTGTTCTTAAACTATTTGAAAACTGTTTGAACTTTGAAAACTTTCAAATTTGGAATGTTATATAACACACAAATTTTCTTTTTGTAATATAAATAATGTGAAAGTATTTATAGTTATAAAATTTATTGTAAAGTATGGATTCAATGTATGTTATTTTTATAATGTGAAAATATACGACGGTTTTTTGTTTGTAAATAACAAAATAACGTTGAAATGAAAAAAAAACACGATATTTCAGATGTATCAAGAATGAAACAAAAGCAAAATTGTATTAATGCAATATAATCTTCATTTCATACTTAGAAAAAGTATTAAAATAAAAAAGACGTAGCCCAAAATTGCAAATGGAAGACTTTTTCTGGTTGCCACGTTCAATAGGTGCAGGCCAAGTTTTTCTTACTTTGAAATAAAAATATGTAAATCCGTATAATGGGTTTTCTTACGCTGTAAAACAGTAATAATTTTCATTTCGCATTTTTATTGTACATTTTTAAAATACCAAAAATGACTACGCAACGAAAATTTTTATACATTAAAACTTGTCGCTTCATTGCAGTTGACATACATTAAAATGTTTCAATTAAAATGAAAAAAAATATCTTAAGTAAATACTGGCTTAAGTCTAGTCAATTTAGAGTTTTTATACAACTTGTATTTTTATGTATAATATACTAGATTATTTTTTTATAAATATGTGATCAAATTCGTAACGATCATATGTCGTTTACTACGTCAACTTTGTGAAGTATATTTTCATTTTATTTTGGTATATTTTACAATAAAATACTTTTGTTTGCATCATCAAGAATCTTAGAGTATTTTTTGTGAACAATCGCCGTCAAATTTGCCAGGTAAGGTAGCAGATGTCATTCCGCCTACATTCATTTCGGTAAAAGCAATTCCAGCTTTTTCTTTCACTGCGAGTCATTTACCAACCCATTACATAGGCGAGTGACTCATTTTTACGAATAACTATACAGCATAAAATTTCTGATTTTTTTTACCTTGGATTATTAAAATATATCACTGTACCTAGAAGGATAATACCGCCATAACCGAAACGGAAGAATGAATTTGAAAACTTTTTTCATTTGTATGTTTTTTCGTATATTGGATGGTAAAAATTCTATAGCCGAATCATTTAAATATGAGATGCTAGAAAGACAAGAAATTAAATGTCCAAGTATAAATGCAAATACTTCCGAAAACTCTATGCATATATTTATGTATTTTCCAAACCTAAAGTTACACATTGGAATATATATAAACACAATACATTTTACATTTTTCAAGTAGTTTAATTCATGTCTTTTATTTCCGATTTCTATTGCAATATTAGATATCGTATGTAAACTTATACTAGTAAGAGTGCCCACCATCCACCCGCCCCGTCCTCACACTTGGTCTTAATCAGGCGTATCCCGGAG